>CAUZXS010004960.1:0-93252 GCA_963585895.1 Sepioteuthis lessoniana
CATGAAAAAAATCACCAAAATTTGATATCTGTATATGTTATGTTTTGCGAGCTAAGTGAATGTGGCTGATTAATGAGAAATTGTTAATCTGTTTTTGATAGATTCACCTTTCTTTTTTTCAATTTACATATTAAATTTCATTTATTTTGTTCAGGTGTCTTCATTGGTCTGGGTTTAAGTGGAATCATTCCTGCCATGCACTATGTTATAACAGATGGCTTCTATCATGCCATTAACTGTGCCTCCCTTGGATGGCTTGCACTCATGGCACTTTTGTACATATCAGGGGCCATCATTTACGCAGTACGCATCCCAGAACGACTATTTCCAGGCAAATTTGATATCTGGGTAAGTTAATATTTCATTTAAATTTCCTTTTTCCAACTTCAGGGAGCCTAAATAGATATATATGAATATTTTTGTCTTAAATGCAAGTTTATTAGAAAGTACATTCTTATTTGCTAGTTACTTTTCTTGACACTTGCAAACTTTTGTTATTTGATTTTATTTATAACTGTCTATCAGTTAAAAGCTAAATACTTCAGTATAAAAAATAAAATGTTAATATTATCTATTGAGCTAAAACATACAGTATATACTTGGATATCAGGTGATTTTTCTGATACCTTAATTTTATTATAATGTTGATGATTGCACCATATGTGAGATACAAACTTTGTGTGTGTAAATAGTTGACCATGGCTAGGCCTAGGCCACCTGGTATGTTTCCAATTTCCAACTGTCAGCAAATAGTTCCAAATTGTATTGGATGATACTCGAGTATATATGGTACTTGCTTTCATATGCACATGTCTACCTATTCATTTTTATTTCTCATACATCAGTAAAACTTTCTTAACTTCAGTTCTCTTTCATTATTGCATTTTAACTTGATTTTATCCTAAAATTCTATTCACTTTAAGGAAAAGAAATGATAGATATGAAACTTTAGTTTATTTTTTTAATTCCTATACTAAAATTTCTTTCATGACTTTATATTCTATTGCTTCATTATTTCCCAAACAAAATGATTATCCTAAAATAGGAAGAAAATTGATCATTATTATCAATATGTATTCATTCATTACTATTCAATTTTTCAATTTTTTTTCCCTTTCTACAGTTTCAAAGCCATCAAATATTTCATGTATTTGTGGTGGCAGCTGCGTTTGTTCATTACCACGGCATAACAGCAATTGCCAACTACAGACTGACCCTGGGTGATTGTCTGGAGACAAAGGACTCCTGAAAGCAACGGCTGTTATGCCACTGGACAGCACCTACATCTGCACTCCTCCGTCTATTAACAGCTATTAATACCTTCATTATGATTACTACTACTACTACCAACACTAGAACTCCAATTTTGACCAGTGCAGTAACAAATTAACTAATTTCTTCAGCAACCAATCTGTTTGGGAGACTGTTGCTAATCACCACTGCTAGCACTGCTGCCAGTGGTTTCAGCTCTACTGCTACTGCAGAAGAACTTTTCTCTTGAGCAACCATGGGATTCTTAATTAAAAAAAAATTTATAAATAAGAATAAAAGGGAAGAAAAAAATGAAAGAAAAAAATGAAGAAAAAATAAATGTAAAAAGACACAGTGAATTACAAAATCCTCTTTAACTTTATTTAAATTTTTGTTTTTCTTTTGTCAATACTTTAAGAAAAGAAAAAACATTTTGCCATAAAAATCTATTTTATTTTCATTATTATTACTATTACTATTATTATTTATCATTTCACACTTAAATATTTTGTTTATATTTGGAGATCCATTGACATGTCTATGCTCCAATATTATTCTTGGCATTCTTGCTACGTTAAAATTATTTCTTTTTGAAAAGAAATTATCCCTTCCCCTATCCAATAAATAAATGAAAAGTGGAAGAAAAAGAACAAACAAAATACATTGTGATACATATATATTCCTGTTATCTCCTCTACCCCCTCCCCCATTTTTTTTAAAGACCTAAATTAGACAGCTCTTGCCTTAACCCTAATTCTAATCAATACTGGAGGCATGAAAAATAAAACAATCATTAAAAGTGGATGAATGGATGTCCAGGTAACAGCAGGTAACAATAAGAAAAGATGGTAAGAAAAAAATGTATGGAAAGTAACTATTAAATAGATACATTAAAAAAGAAGCTATGCTCTGATAAAAAAAATTATTATCCAGAAACATCAGAATTAAAATCACAAAAGATGCGGTGGCTCCTCTTCCTCCTTCCCAATCAACAGATGTGTACTTATCTGTGCAAAGAAGGTGAATGTAATCTCCAAAAACATACTTACAGGTAATCAACATTTGCTTCATAAATAAGAAAAGTACATTTTGTCAATATTTTAAGTTTTTTCATGGGCTCAGAATATTTTTTTAAGATAATGTGAAAAAACATTGAAATATTAATAAAATTTACCTTTATTTTTGTCAATCAAATACTGAAAATCTACATGTATGTTTTTCAGACTGTCATCTTGGTAAAAATTTGTCTGATCAGAATTATTTTCATGTACCTGTTCATATTTAGTGTATGTATACTTCCCACATATATAGATATGTGTCTATGCACTAATATATATTTATGTAGGTGTGAGTGTGTGTGCATGTAAATGCACTTCTAAAGTGGTTGTGCTCAAACACATTGTTATTAATGTTCATACATTTGTATGTGTTACAGGGTTGTAAAGGTGCATTTGGTATGTGTACACTTACACATGTATGTGCATATATTCAAATATACCAAGGTTGAAATTTGTGTGTACATATGCATTATATATGAAATGAAAGTTTGTATGTGCACTGTATGTATTTGTATATGTGGGAGTATTTGATGCATGTTTTGTGTATTTATGCACATCCATACATGAGTTGTTGCAAGTGTAACTGCATAATATGAAATGTATATTATATAAGTGATGTGTATTTATAAGTATATGCAATCAAGTGTCATTGAGTGCATTACATTATATATAAGAGTTTGAGAATGTGTAAGCTCAAATTCTAGCAAATTTTTGTATTTGTACTTATATATATATATATATTCATTTGTCAATATGTTTGTGTGTGTGTGTAAATTATCTTTTTTTTTTTTTTCAGTCAAGTAATAACCTTAAAAATCTACTTCTTTTCATTCCATAAATCAATATGTAGTTTTTGATTTTGAGGATATCCATTATAGCCCAATGTTACATTTATAGATAGTATTTTCGACCTTTGTGTGTATGTATGTCTCAATCATATTTCTTATTTTGTTGCTTACACATTTTATAAATACAGTATGTTTTATCTGGGCTTATACTTGAGCCTAACATAGTTGATTAAGCAAATTCAGTACCCTTCAGTATGTCTGGGAATTTTTGAAGGATCTCTTCTTTACATATCTTCTTCATCTAGCTTCTTATTACCTGGACATTTATTGACACCTGTAGCCTGTTACTAATTAATGATGTGCTGAACAAATCTGACATCTAACCTCCATTGCCTGTTACTTCTGGCAGCTGTAGTTATATATGCCAAGATGGTCTCTTATACATTCCATATCTTCCCTTTCAGAACTACTCTATAAACAATTCTTCCTTTCCTCAGTTAGATTCAGCATCTCATGCCTGCTTTGAAATATGGACTGTTAGCAGCTAACACCACTTCTACTACTGCTGCTGCTGTCAGCATTGGTGTTTGTGAGAGTCCCTTGTTCCAACAAATAATCATTTAACACTGTACAAACTACTGGGTGTATGCATGAGTTGTAGTGCTATGTCTTATGCATACACAGGCAAGTGAGCATGTGTATGTATAAAAAGACATATATACATATATGCATATGTGTGTGTATGTATATATGAAACTTTATATATGCAGGCACATGTCTGTGTGTGTGTGCATATATATATACATACACGCACACACACACAAACACACACACACACACACACTCTTACATATGTATATATATGTTTACCATTGAGATATTGAGTATTATTGTTTGCATGAGTATCCATGCAGTTTGTGTTCTGTGTTTAAGCAGACATTCCTCCAGTAGTTTAAGAGTGCATCTTTGTCCTCCTCATTCCTCCACTTTCTTTGAACCATTAACTACCCCCACTTCCTTTCTATCTCTCATTTTTCTTTACTTAATATCTATGAAACTTTTAATTAGAGGATGGATGCCTCAGTAATGCAAGGAGATTGTTGGAGCACCACTACTCATGATTTGCAACATTGTTGGTTGACCATCATGAACGATTTCCAAAGGTTTTCACATTACTTATTGATCATAGACAGGCATTAATTTTTAGAACACAAATTTGGTCACCTTTTTTATTTTTTATTATTTTTTTATTTAATTTCTTCCCCTCAATAACTTAACATAGAACACTGATACTTGATACAATATGACCCAAATAGATATCAATAACTCAGAAAATAATCACTATCTCTGATGATTAGTTGTTTATTATATTAGACATTTTAATGCCTGATATTACCCATTTTCTTTTTTGGAATTATCAGTCTTTTTGTCATTTGGAAGTATATAACCAGTAATTTGCTATCACTTGTTGCCAGAGCTAAAGAACACCATTTGCTCTGATTTTGAGATGAGTTTACAAATCTCATTTATATAATACTGTGAATTTAAATGACACACCGTGAGACCTAAAGTCTAATACTCTAACCACTGAGTGTATATGTAGATATACATGTATTTTGGAAGGGTTCATGAAACTGCACTCAAATGGTGTAGTAGGTTCTATGAATTATTAAATTTTCAACTAGTGTATATATATATATATATATATATATATATATATATATATATATATAATGTTGTTTTTTAGAAATACAATAATGTCTTTTGTTATAATTGAGTAGTCATATAGGTAACCAGATTTACATCAAAGATATGGTCAATCAACTTATAACTAATTATAACCAACCCATTTAACCATATTTTACTATAGCTCAAGATATTGCCACATGGTACACTATGTAGTATTTTTGCTTTTAGGAGATTGTGTGCTAATCAGGTTAACTTCCAAGTTGTATGTTGACCAGTCTCTCTAAAGATTGGTTAATGTAGCTACATCATAATATTACTAAATTGATACTTTTCCAATGGAAAAACGTAGTTATTCAGGTATATCTTAAGTTGATATGTTCTCTTGCATATAAAACTAACCAACTATATGTGTATTCTGTATGTTTTGGGACACTAATAACAGATTATAAAATATTGAATTAATATTCAAGGCTGTGAAAGATGTGCCTGAATAGTGAATAGAAGTATATAGTTTTAAGCATTTTGGAAGAAAAAGCCATGTATTGCTGCTTAGGTTGTCATACTATAAACATATACAGCATAGTATTCCTGGTCAATTTATGGACACAATTGTTTTTGCATGTGAGGTCCAGTCCAGTTATAATATTTGGGCCAGAATGATATTCTCTTTCCAGCCTAAGAAAAAACATTGTCTCTCTATTTGGCTATTTAATATTTGTAGTAGGTCTCCTCAATCAGCAAATATACATTGAGGAAATCTTGTTGAATATGTAGTTTTAGCTATGTATAAATATTGTAATGTTTATAATCAGTGTACAACATGTATAAACACTTAAATACATCATTTATAAATACATTTCAAATTATATTAAGCACAAACTTAAGTAAATTAAAGTTTTTTTTAATGTTTGCAATTATTATATAGTTTTGTAAATATAAGGGATTTTATATTAGAAAATATAGATAGTTGGGTAGAGCATTAGACCTGTGTTCACAATATCTGTATTTCAGTACTCAGTGTGTCCTTTAATCACTTGGTAGAATGCACTGGCAAACTACTGTCACAATATGCCCCAAGGAGAATCATGGAAATACACAGCTTTGTCTGGAAAGAAGGGATGCTGTGAAAGACCATGATGCCATGACAGTTCAGCTAAAGGATCATTTTATCAGTTGCTGGCTTCACACATTTTACATATCTTATATCTACATACATTTGTATACCCCCCCCCAACACACATTTTACAGATATATAAGTATTAAGCAATATATACTTACATTGACACATTATGAACAGTTAAATGCATACTATATCTATATATATATATATATATATATATATATATATATATATATATATATATATATATATATATATTTAACACAGAATTTTTGAAAGGAAACCTGTGATCCATTAAATGTTTTTGATTCTATCAGAACATTATAATTTTTCTCTTTTCTTTTTCTTTATTAAAATTCTGTATTCAACTTTTGTATCTACTTGTCTATTTATCTATTATTATTTTGTGTATTGCCATTGACTTTTTGGCCTCATCTGTTTTATATGATCTCTTTCACCCTTGTGTGTGTGTGTTTGTATACATGATATATGAATGCATGTGAGTGTGCATACATGTATAAGGGAAATTTTTATGTACACATATATCCCTTTTTGACACTGATTTCAGTTGTCTGATTTGAAAGATTATAGTTCCAACTAATAAAGTTGGAGGTCTCAGTGTTTATCGTCATCCTCTCCTCCTTTTGCTGGAGGTGAGGACCACCCCAAAAAATTAATGATACTAGACAAAACAAAAACTGTAAATACGACAGAAGGGTTGAGCTACATACTCACCTACTCTTATTTGGTATGTACCTGCAATAAAAAAAAATTTAAAAAGATATACATTAAAAAGAAAATTTTAAAAAGAAGAACATTAAAGTATCTGAAGATGAAGAAAAAATTAAAAAGAAAACAACCTCCTCCTCCTCCTAAAGCAGGAAGACTTCAACAACAAAAAAAAAAAAAATTTCAATAAAAATTGGAGGGTATCCAAACAAGAAAACTTACACAATAAAGACAAAACAAAAACTGTACATTTTTTTCAGCTTCTGATGTTTTTTGCCATGATCTTGTAAGCTGGAATAAACAATAGACAAAATGAAATTTAATGTTGCTTCTTTTCATGCTACTTCTGTTTGTTTTTGGTTTTTTTTTCTTATGTTTTAGATGTTTTTTGTTAGTATATTCTACTTTTGGCAGTTGACTTTCTCATCACTACTAAATGAGTAACCATTTTGAGAGTTCCAAGTACTATAAATTAAAAGCAGAAATATTTGCAAGCAATTCTTAATTTCCAATGAACTATCATTATTGATTAGTATTTTTTTAATCTTTGATAAAAACACCTAAAAACTAAAGATGAAAGAAATCATTTAAAAAATTTATAATTAAAAATTTATAATTAGAATGATTACAAGTTTTAAAGTTTCAATTTGACATGTGTGGGTGTGTAAATCACACTGGTTTACAAAGAAATTGAGGCAAGCACAAAAATACCCGTTTTTACCTAATTTGAGGGTGCTGAATTCAAATTTGAAATCCGTTTTTACTCATCACCTCTAATTTTTTAGATATGCATTGTGTGCATTTTGTGCATATACGGTACATAAAGGCATATATGAATTCAGGGTTAATTCTAATATTGTGAGACTTATGGCTTATCTTTTAGTTATTATGCACTAAATGTAAGTGATAGCATTACACATACACATACATATATATATATATATATATATATATATATATATATATATATATATATATATATATATAATCTATCAAGACGGATTTTGATAGTTATGGCAGCAGGTCTCAATCCACACTCTGACAGGCGGTGCAGGAGGTTGGTGTTCCTCAACTATCGTGTTACACATCTTTTGGGTTACTAAATATTAGTATTACATTTTCAAATGCACATTTAGTTTTACTTTGTTATATTTTCAGATTCTCCAATGGCTTCAAGCATGTCAAAATGTCGAGGATGCCTCAACAAGGCCAATTCTTTCTGCTACGTGTGTGGGGACTTCACAACAGTTGCACAGCGTCGAACCATCACTTCCCTCCTCAGAACCGCCTACTTTCACTATTTTGACTGTAAAATTGGTGATTAGGACAAGTCTTGGGCTCCATACATCTGTTGTAAACCCTGCTACAATGGACTAACTGCATGGTTTAATGACAAGAAAGCGGCTTTCAACTTTTCAGTCCCGATGGTTTGGAGAGAGCCACGAAACCACGCAGATGATTGTTATTTTTGTTTAACTGATATAACTGGTTTCAGTGCATCTTCTAGGAAAAAGATCAAATATCCCAACCTTCGATCTGCTATAAGACCCATTCCCCATTCAGATGATCTTCCTGTACCCACACCTCCAGTAAATAAGGATCTTCTTTCCTCATCAGATGAAGAAATGCCTTCAAGGGAGGATTCTGCCGAGTCAGTATCTTTGGAAGATATTGAGTCTACATATTCAGGAACGAGTGGCAATGAGCCACACTGGATCACGCAAGAAGACCTGAATGATCTTGCTCGTGATTTGTATCTGTCAAAACAGCAGTCAGAGCTCTTGGCTTCTCAGCTTAAACAGTGAAACCTAGTCCAGGAAGATGTAAGGATCACCTGTTTCAGGAATCGGAACAAATAGGGTCATTGGTCTTCTTATGGGTATGCAAGTGAGCTTCACAAAATACTGTTGTTTTCTCTGTCTCTGGGATAGTCGAGCTGTATCCCAGCATTACAAGCAGAAAGACTGGGGGTCTTGAAGCACTTTTGTTCCTGGTGAACACAGCCTCAAGGAGAATCCTCTGGTGGACATGAATAAGGTGCTTCTTCCTCGTCTTCACATCAAGCTTGGTTTGATGAAGAATTTCATGAAGGTGTTGCACAAAAATGGTGCTGCCTTCCAACACTTGTCTGTGTTCCCAGGTCTTAGTGTCGCTAAGCTCAAAGAGGGCATCTTTGTCGGACCTCAGATCCGAGAAGTGCTGAAGGATACTGATTTTGAGGAGCTTCTTAACTTAAAGGAACTGAGAGCATGGGAAACATTCAAGTCGGTCTGTAGTGGCTTCCTTGGTAACACACGCGTGCCAGATTACCGAGCCTGTATTGAGAAGTTGCTAAAGTCTTACAAGGATATGGGGGTGCCGAATGTCACTCAAGATTCATTTTCTCCATTCCCACCTCAACTTCTTCCTGCCAAACCTTGGAGCAGTGAGTAATGAGCATGGAGAAAGATTCCACCAAGACATTACAAAGATGGAGAGCAACTATCAAGACAAATGGAACCCCGGCATGATGGGAGACTTCCGCTGGATGCTCTTGCATGACATCTCGGAGGCAAAATACACTAGATCTTCTAAGAAAACACACTTTTGACTGTCTGTGGTACTAGGAATTGTGTAATTCTGTCATCCAAGTATATTGATTCAATCAGTGTTCTTTATCTATCCTGTTTTATCAGTTATAAGCTGCTGCAACTCTTGAAATATGCACGTATATTCTCTGTTTATACTAAAATGAGACTATTTAAAAGCCAGAAAACTAGAGGTGATAGAGCAAAACTATTTATAAATTTGAATTCAGCACACCCAAATTAACAAAAAACACCTATCCCCATTCTTGCCTCAGACCAAAAATTTATTTTTGTAAACCAGTGTCATTTAATAAAGTTAATTTTGCAATAAAACAACCCACATTTCACCCAGGAAAAAAACATTTTGCTTTAATTTTTCAATATTATTTCCATTCTTTAAAGTACATTTTGTTTATCAAATGCAAGCATTTGTATTCTTTCAACATAGATATCTTTTAACTGACTTTTTAGCCATTTGCTCATGGTGCTGTTCTCTTCATCATCTCTTGAAAACTTTGGTTCCTTCAAAAAATTTCTGCAGGGAACAAACAAAAATGGGGGGGTGCAGATCTGGACTGTAAGAGGAATGTGGCAAATGTGCCCAATCAAACTGACTGATGCTATAGTATGAGGCTTTGCATTGTCTTGGTGAAACCCAATAACAACTGACTTTAGAAAAGGCAAGGTCATCATGCCCATAGAAATTCCCAGTTGTTCAGAAATGTCATCTTTTATAACTCTTCTATTAACCAAAATGAGTGCATTAACTGAATCCACCATTTCAAGTGTGCTTGTCATTGTGGGTCTGCTTGGTCTGTCTTCGTCTTGGATACTATTTTGAGCCCATTTGTAAACTTTTTTTTTTTTTTTTTTTTTACTGAAATATGCTTCTTGGTACACATCACACAGTCTTCTGTAAATTTCACATAGTTTGCACTTCTCAGCCACCAAAAATTTGAGAGACCTCTATTCAGCCCTGGACCACTGTTTGATTTGCTGCCATTTTGAATAGCCTCTAATTTAGACACAGTGCAAAGCATTGTCATATTTCTTTTAATATCCTCCACATCCTCAAATCATACACTTGAGATGAATTTTCAATTTAGGAAACGATAAAAAGTCACATGGTGTTAGATCTGGGGAGTATAGCAGGTCTGTTACACTTGCACAATCCTGATCAAAAATAGAAAGAATTAGCACTTACTCATCTTGACATCCTCATTTTTTTTTCATTTAAGTTGCTT
Source organism: Sepioteuthis lessoniana (assembly GCA_963585895.1). Lineage (NCBI taxonomy): Eukaryota > Metazoa > Mollusca > Cephalopoda > Myopsida > Loliginidae > Sepioteuthis > Sepioteuthis lessoniana. The sequence goes on from CAUZXS010004960.1 coordinate 10,447, forward strand.
AGCTGTGTACATATCCATTTAAAATTAAAAGAATTAAAGATTTAGTCTGTACCTTTTGATTGCACCTTGTGTGTGTGTGTGTGTGTGTGTGTGTGTTGTTTAATTAACTAAAACTGTTAAGTAACAGAATAAAGAAAAAAATTAACTAGTTTTATATTAGGGCAATGGAGTGTCCCTGTAAACTGGTTTTATAATCATAAGTCTTCCTTCTAGAATAAATTATTTGATGATATTTAGCATTGTACTTGAGACTTGAGGTTCACTTCCAAATAATCAGATGATGAAAAAAAGCATTTATTTTGCACAACCAATACTAATTTTTCATTTACATCCTTGTCAGTATACTTAAAATCACATGAATCAAATCTCATACCAGAAAAGTTTCAAGTCATTTGTATTGTAAACAATTGGGTTTGAACCTGGTCACAATAACCATCAATGTAACTGATCAATGAGGGGGCTATTGTTGTTAACATGTTGTTAGGCATGGTTCCACTTAGTTTGACAACATCAGTGTTCTTCACAATCATCCATCCCTCTGTCCACATTGTTCTTTAATCAGAGGATGAGAGGGTTGCTTGATGAAGTCAATGATGAAAAGGTAGATGGCTAGTGGTAATATCAAAATAATTCTCCAACATGAAAATAAAACAAAGCCAATATGGTTTAGAAATGTAACAACTTTTTTATATCATTTGTTGTATACAGCAGTTTTAACCTATCCCATTACTTAGTTGAGTGACACTGAAATATGCAACACAGTTGTAAACTGTTTAGTCGTATGCAAAATCATCAGTATTTGGAGTCTGGCCTGAGGAGGTCTCTCAATTTGATATGGTTCAACTGGAGAGATGCAAAATTAGCAGCTTACATTGAATCCTATGTTTAACTGATGTGGGGGCTAACTAGATTGAATGGCTGTTATCTCTTTGTCCTTAATACCAATTTCTCATTTTTCAGGATTTCTTTAAAACAGCTTTTCCAAATTCATGGAATTGTCCATTCTCTTTTTAGTGGTCAGAAGGCTGAATCCACCCTCTCAACTCCAACCTGTTTTAATTTATATCTTTCACTCATATTTTTACCAGCAGGTTATTAGAACTTATTTATTCCTCCCATTTTCTCTATATATTCAACCCAGGCCTTATCCCTGGGTGGGCCCAACTGTCTTTTATGCTAAATCTGATTTTCAAAATGCATAGGTGAAGAGGAGTTGCCATAGATTACTAAACCAATATTTTCCTATCAGCTCACCATCCAAACATTTCTAATGCAAACAATCCTACCTTTTCTAATAATTTCATAAATAAACCCAAGAGCCTTGTCTATTTGCCCAAATCATATTTGCCTGTTTTAGTCTTCAAGCATTTTCTTGGTCCAAATAATATTAAGCAATTAAGATTCTCTTATCAAACCTTCCTGGTCATTATTTTTAATGCAAAAAAATCTATTTCTTTTCTGATAATTTCATAAACAGCCAGATGGCCTCTACCCAAGCCTTGCTGTCTTTCTTTTGAGTTTCCAATGTTTTTTTTTTCAGTACATTAGATTTTCACAAGAGTACAACTTTTCATTTGGTCTACTTGCTTTCAATTGATTAACCCTCTTCCAAGCTTCAGTGTTACATAATTCATTCTGTCTTTTAGATTTCCAAATGTTTTCTTAGTCCAAATAATATTTAAGTAATTAAGATTTTCTGAGGAGTGCAACTCTTACCCTTTTCACTTATTTTGCTTGTTTTCAATTGATTAACCCTGCTTCCAAGCTCCAGTGTCAGATTACAGACTTTTATGTTCACCCTCATAAATCTGTATAAATACAATATTGTTGCAACAGATATGATACTTATCTTATGATACATTAAGAAACAGGGTTTCCAGTCTACAAGATCAGATATAATAAGAAATTTTGGATTTAGATCTCAAATTCCTGTTTATATACATTTTGAATGTATATAAATCCTAATAAGGATAAGTAGACATTCATTTGATTGGCTTATGTTAGTTTACCTTGACAGACGTGTTAATCTCAAGTCTTAATCTATTTAAAAGTAACAAATCCTGTCAAGCATGACCCACTAATCCATATTGTTCGAGAATTTAATGAGCTGCTTGCAACCTTCATTGTTCAATGCTCCTATTCCCATTTGCTTGCATTACAGTTGAAAGACTCACATATATGCACTTATCGGTCTTCTTTTTGTATTTAGTGTAATCTTGTTAGCTAATTGCTTGTATTTGACAGTTGAAATCTAAATATTGATATGTAAATGAGAGATCAGTGGAGTTTACAAATTTTACATTAATCGTTAGATAGAAAAATCTTTTTGCTTCAGTTTTCATTTCTCTTGACTGATAAGCAAAGGAATGTTCAATACAGAATAAAATTATCTTTTTTTGATTACTGAGGCTTTTAATACCAATAACTGATTCACAGTTTAACATTTGGATAAATTGATTTAAACAAGTCTTATTATCACTCCCCATCTCTGCCTCATTTATTTTTATTCTTAGATGAAGCATTGTCAGCCATTAATTTTTGACTAGTATTTTCTTTCATTTTTTAGTTATTTTTTATTTTTATCAGGTTTTCGGTATGTAATTGAAGAAACTACGTGGATCAGAAACAACAAAGCTCTTGGTATGATTCAAACTTATGTCCCATCGACTTTAAGGAAACCTGAACAAATGCCCCAACTGCTCTAAGCAATTGATTTTCAAGAGCTAAAATCAAACTTTTCAAACTCAACCCTTACAACATTCTCAATCTCTCTTGATTCCATATTTTGGTCATCAATCTCTGACAATGAGAAATGGTGCAGATCAGAAACAACAAAGGATAAACAAAAAAAAATTAAGATGAAAAAAAATCAGAATTAATGATTCTGAATGTTTTTGATAGAGGCCTTGTTTCTATTATCAAATTCAATGTACATCCTTTTGTGGACCATTGGGCTATCTTATAAAAAGAAGCTGTAAATGTCCTTTTTTTTTCTGTTTGTGCATGCCATTCAAATTCCCCTAACTTTTAGATAGCACAAGGTAGTTCAAATCTAGGAAAGATTTTTTTCTCTTTATCAATGTTTCTTTTCAAATGCAACCTCAGTGGATACAAATAATCCTTTAAAAATTTATATTAATTGAATTTGCTCTATTCTCAAGTTATAACTTCAATGTAATGCTCAAGAGATACTAATGTGCTGGATCCCAAGTGACATTGGATTAAAGGGAAACAAAAAACCTAATTCAGCAGTCAAGTCAGCTTTACATTTGGCCTCTGACAAAGTCAAAATTCCATACATTGACTTGAGACCCAAGATTAATAAATTCTACTATACAAAATGGTATCAACCTTGGAATAACAACATACGCAATGAATTCTCCCTGATAAAACCTCTTCTAGAAGAATGAAAACCAGCTTTCAGAAAGGAATAAGTCACTATATACCCAATTGCACATTGTTAGGACAAGACTTTATTACTCTTCAAACAAGACGATCATCCAGTGTATAGCATGTCAAACACCTTGCACTGTTAAATATTTTCTTATAGAATGTGGAGATTTAAATTTCATTTGACAACTTTTTTTCAACACAAACAATATGAAGATTCTATTTGAAAATTTTGAGAGAAATAAAATTATACCAAAAATTACAAATATAAACATTAAAAATGAAAAACTCTTAATAAACAACTACACATTAAATGTATATGTAAATATATATACACAAGGCATGTGATTTCTTAACCTCTCAGCATAAAATAACCCCAAATGACTTGACATGCCATTAAAATCAATCAATCAATTCAATATCTTGTATTTTTTTTTCCTTTTGTTTCTCTGTTTACTAAGATGCAGTTATATAAAACATTTAAATCCAATGTTTCTTATTCCATTTAATGAAGTAGACTGGAAACTTTTGCAATGTCCCTTGAGACAAGTACCATATGCCCCCCTAACTTTCAGCTATGAAATTCTAGAAAAAACATCTTGTGTATAATATGCTTTGACTTTTTGGAATTTGTAGTAACTAAGTAAATACTTCTTTGATCAAGAATTTGATGACTGCACTGTTTTGACTTCATATCCATAGATATACAATACTTGAAAATGCAGACACTATCACAGTCATGCAATAAGAATTACTTGGCACTTTTGAACCACTTGGGTCACATTGGAAAAAAAAAAAAGAAAAACATTTTTTTTTTAACTAATTTTTGTTGCTTTGCATTCAGAAGACCTTCTACTCAGGCAATTTGTCAGATTTAAAAATGGGGGTACTCTTTAAAATCTAATTAGTATAATGAATAATCTGAATTTCTAACACGCATGTATACCAGTTATTTTTCTCATTTTTATGTTTATTCTTTAATAAGAGGAGGAGTGGGAAGAAAATTCCTAATCATAGGAGTGGCAGATAACTATCTGGACCACAAGTTTCAATGATAGGAGTACAATTTCTAAGTTGACATTTGTAATGTTTTAATTACAAATGAAAAACCTGATTCACATGTATGTCAATATATAGTATTTTATGTTGTAAACAGGACCCCTATTCTAAAATCATACCAAATCAATTTTTCAAAGCTATCATAGGTTGAATAGTATTCTGTATGCTAAACAAAACACCACAAAAAATATTTGTGAAAAAATTTTTTTAATTTTTTTTCTTGACTCAACTCAGATAGATCAAATGTATCAATTACTCCGTCAGGTAGTGTAAAAAATCTTAAGTTTTAAAGAAAATGCTAAAAATACATTACTTTCAGTACAACATACTATAACCAGACTGCTTTAAAATTATATGTATATTATTTGATAATCATTTATATCAATTTCTGGACATTAGTAATTTCCATTATTTTATAGAATATACGACTAAATCATAGCCAAAATTTATACAATATATTTAATCCAATAGTATTTGTATTTTGTTGACTAAAATTCTAACATTTCGGATCATCAGGTTATTCTGATTAATATCATCTCTTGCTCATTCGAAAATGTTTTGGCTTGTTATCTTTTACCAGTTGAATCTTAGGACTGTACAAAAATCCTCTTAAAAACAACTAAACAAAAAATGTTGATATGAAAGTACAATGAATGCAGTTCCCTAACCTCTAGGTATGAAATAACCCTAGATGGGTTGACATGTCATTAAAATCAATTAATCCAGATGAATCTGGTATTAAGCAAAGAACTTAAACGCTATTCTACAAATATCATATACCAGTTTAGGTATGTATTTATCCAACCCTCACACCACAAGGCAGGATGTGACACAAGGTCAATTTTTGAGAAGTACAGCTGGTTTGAATTCAGAATTTTCTTTCTAGAATGATTATCATACAAAGGCTAAAGGGCTCAATTTGCCCTATTATTTACCTGCAGCAGTCCAAGTAAACTAACATGTTTGATACCAGATCAAAGAGTTTAATGAAAACCTCAATGATTTTTTTAAAGTTTAGGTTCTTTCCTTTCTGTCTTATTATTTACATTGCTTTTGCTAAAAGCAGGATTGACACATGGTTGATTTTTTAAAACATGTTCCTCCCAGGTAAGCAGTACCAAAATAACTCTTTAGCATTCCCCTTAAAAGGGTGCCTTGGGCAACAATGCTTGACTCTGACTTTATCATCTGTTTTGGGGGATGATTTCTGGACAGAAATCATGATGAGTGGTTTTTTGGTCACTTACACTTTGCTACAGTTTATTAAGAACCATTTTCAACCATTTCCACAATTTGCCAGTCTAGTGTACAATTTGTATCCCTGCCAGACTTGTGAGTTTCAACAGGCTGGGTAGATATCTAGCATGAACATGCTCCAATTGTTTTTCAGATACTGATGGTCTCATGGGATTTTTACTTTTTGTAACATAGTACACAATTGGTTGTGGGGTATATAAATTACAGCAGCCTGAAGAGAGACAAGTTATAAAAGTTCAACATTTCGTCCAGTAGGTTTGGTGTAACATGATTTGTTTTATCTTGCACCCTGGAGTAAAAATGACATTTCACGAAAAGTTACCAATTTCACCAGACTATGGGCCGTGTAAGTTGTTATAGGGGCTGGTCATGCAATGCCACCTAAAACACGCTTCATTCTTAATCTCTAGAATCTGGATTGCCTTAGAATTTACCTAGTTTTAGTTAAATTTCGCGTGTAAACCTCAAATGCCTAGAGTACTTGCTGTTAATAAGTGGTCATTCATATCTAAGTGTTGGGCAGGTTCCTTGCTGCCTTAACTTCGGTGATTCAATAACTAAAGAATCTCTGGATTGTCTTTCGTACCAAGGTAAGTTTGACATAATTACCTCCCCTTGACCGTTAGCGTCTTTTACAAGGGAAATTTGAAATATTAAAAAAATCTTTTGATACTTCCTGAATTATTATGGAATCCTCTGCATTTAATAGTAAGTACTCATTACATAAGTATATTTTTTATGTCTTTCTTTTTTCTTTACAAATGATAGTTATCATGAAGGAGTGATAATTTTGGAAACTTTTTTTTCACTTAATTGGGTGAAGAATGGGAAAATAAATAAGTAGATAAATAATTAAAGTTCTGAAAAGGTTCTGATATAATGAATTTGGATTTTTTTTTTTTTTTTTGAAACAATCACTTGATAAAAAAAATTAATTCGTCTTTTTTTCCCCCCTTATTCCTTCATATTCTTGGCACTTTTTTAACCTCCAAAATTAATGCATACATTGGAGCAATTTAAACAAATTAACACACACGGGTTCGGGTTGGGAATCATTAAGTTCCGTTCATTTTTATCGATCAGGTGAGACTCATTATCGAAAATTTCTAATTCCGGCAGTTTTTAAAGGTTTTTTTTTAAATAAATTTCTTTAAAAGATTTTCTTTATTCCAAAGAAATTTCTTTATCTATTTTTTTTTTTTTTATTTCCGAGAAAGTGATCTTATTTATTTAGTTAGTTTATTCTAATGTAAACTAAAGACATTTTTTTTTAAATGAAGAAAAAACTATCAAAGAGCGTAAATATTACGATTCTGAAAATTGTTGAACAATGAATATAATTTTAGAAGAACGAAATTAGTAAAAATAATAAATAAATGAAAATATCAATTTTTTTTTTATTACGATTTTATGTTGCATTTCCTGCCGAATGTTCTTTGAATAAATAAAACATTGGTGAATTAAATTTTTTCCTTGATTTGTCTGTGATCCCGTTCGAAATGCAGCTTTTCGGTCTTTTATGGCTAGGATCAAATTGTAATATCCGTTCTTCGCATTTTAATAATTTTTTAGGGCTAGTTGACAAACACTACAATTTAATCTTATCTGAGAAACCTGTTTTAAATGGAACCATAGAAATTTAACATTAAATAAATATTGTTTTAATTCTAACCTATCTTGTCATAATGTTCTAGTAATTTTTACTCGTCAAATTATCTTTAGTCTATTCTTAATTCGATTATCTCCCTTTGAAATTGAATCACTACCAATAAGTTTAATTTGGCAGCAGAAAATTTATGTGGATAGCTTTTAGTTTAAGGAAATCATATTAATTGAATTTGTAGTGACTTGAATGTAACTTTTGTTTTGGTTGGTTGATTATTTGGGTTTCATGGCATATCAACCTTTGTATGTTATTTAACGTCAAATTCATTTTTATACAAATAATCAGTTCTATTTCAATTCATTTTAGCATGAGTACACAGTTTAAATGTAAAAAATTCCTATTTCAAGCAATTCAGTTTAGTATCAGTATAATTTTTGTCCCCACACAGTTAAATGTCAAAACAGTTCTATTTCAAACAATTCAGTTTAACCTAAGTATGCAGATTAAATGTCAAAACAGTTCTATTTCAAGTAATTCAGTTTAGCATAAGTATTCATTTTAGTTCTATTTGATCCATAGATAGGACCCAATAGGACCTTACTCTGGGCTAGAGTAGTCCTGGGAGCGATGGCAATGAAGGAGTACTCCACATTCCCCAAACCTCCAGCATTACTGGAACCTCACCATCAGATTGTTTTGTGTCATACCAGGATACTCATTGGGAGGTGGGTCTTACCTTTCTGCAGAGATGCAGTTAGTGTATTCTACAGCCCCAGCTGACTGGGCAACTTTTGTTTTGTTTAACTTTGTTCAGAAACGACTTGAATAATATTTTATGCATTTTTTTTTTTTTTTTGCTACATGTAGAACAATGAGTCTTACATATTTTATAGATAAAATACAGATTTTTGTTTACTAAATTTTATTTGAACATAATCTTTAATAGACTCATATGAATTAAAATAGAATCAAAAGACAAACTTTGAACTCACTGAAAAAGATTTTGTGAAGGTCTTTTAGCTTACAGTTGTCTTTTTGGAATTTCTAAATTTGGCAGTTAATGTCTGCTTGAATGCTATTGGCTTATTTCAAAGTTGAACCATTACTGCCCTCTTTGCTGGTATAAAAGTGAGTCACCTAGGGCAGTCAGTTTCTCTTTTTGCTCTTTTCCCTTATGATCCATTTGCCTTTCTAGGAGGCAGTTTGGTCTTAGTCCTGAAGCTTTCAAGAAAGTGTCTTGTGGCCAGTTTGCCAGGCAGTGTGTCAACTATTTAGCTGACCTAAAGAAGTTGAGCCAGATTGAAAATCTAGATTTGCTATCTGTTAGACCACTCCATCTCAAAGAAATAGACTTAAAAGCTACAGAGAAACTGAGAGTAGGTGTTCTCTGCATAGAAAAGAAAAGACTGTTACGTACCACCTGCTTACTCAGAGGGAGTACGTTTTGGTCGATATTTTGGAGAAGAGGAACTATGGAAGAAATTCTACACAAAATTTGAATCCATCGAGAACTAGCTTACAGAACTAACAGGACAAGCTACAGAAAACAAGAAATATTCTACGCTAGATACAGGGGCTTTTCCTAGCTGCTAATGGGCTTTCTATAGACAGAAACAGACCAGAAAAGAAAAGGAACTTTGAATTTGAATACCAAACGAGGGTATTTCGTTTATAAACTGTTTCTCATCTATTGTTTTATTCTATGTTAAATTTTTATTTTGTGTTCTAAATGAGTTGAGTGTATAATTCAATCTGCATAGCAAAAGATATGCAATACAGTTGTAGAATTACTTTGTAAAATTTATTTCTTCAGGAATAAATTGATTTTTGTGGGAAAAAATTTGTTTTATTTCTATATATATTGTCGTCGCTTTTTTTGCAGGTTAATGGTAAAGTAATTAGACCCCCCTTCCCTTTTTTCTAACTTTCTTTCTCTCCCTTACATCTCTAAGCGTTAGCTGACTGATATCTCTGTTTACTGCTTGAGTCGAGGCTTAGTTAACTTCCACAATTTATTTTAAGTACATATGTGTTAACTTGCATATGATACAAATTTTGCAAATGTTATATTTTTCATAGTCTACATGTTCCTTTAAAAAGACAGGAAACAGACATTCACTCTTAGGTTAATCATTTCAGAGTGTAGCTCATTTGTATAGTCAAGTGTTTAAAATCCTTTTTTCAATAACATGTTCTTCTGTTTCTTTATATGAGTTTATTAAATATTCTAAATTAAACTTAGTAAATAAACATCTTTTTGTCTGTTCCATAAACATCTCTAATTTCATTATTCCAGACATAGTGAAAAATGTAGGAATATTTAATTAATTAAGTTCTGAGCAAAGTGAGTTATTCAACCTTTATATTTTGGTTACATCAATAAAGAAATTGCTCTGTCTTTGTTTTTCTTTACTGATTTTTTTTTTTGCTCCATTTATTTTTCCAGTATTTTTACCTTTGTCTATGAATTATTCAAAATTTAATGATAATTGTTTTGTATACAAATACTACTAGTATATGGTCTCCTCAAAGAAACTGTTAAAACTATAATGATGCTTTATTGAAACATGAAAGTAAAGGTTTGCTCACCTGATGGGGACACAGACCTCCTCAACATTGTTGCTGGAGTTTTGCAAGGAGATATATTAGCACCATATTTGTTTATAATCTGCCTAGATTATGTACTTCTAACATCAATAGATCTAATAAAAGAAAATGGTTCTATGCTAAATAAGACAAGATGCAGATAATATCCTGCAAAAACTATAACAGATACAGATTATCTAGTGTTTCTTGCAAATAAATCTTCCCAACCTACTGCATAGTCTAGAGCAAGCAGCAGGAAGCATTGGCCACATGTAAAACAGAGTTCAGGTGTTTTAAATGAGAAGGAGCCATCTCCACTCTAAGTGGCTGGCCTCTAAAATTAGTAAACAAGTTCACATACCTTGGCAGCAATATCTCATCTACTGAAAGTGATGTTAAAATGTACCTAGTGAAGATGTGGTCTGCTATTAATAGGTTATCCATCATATGGAGGTCTGATCTATCTGATAAAATAAAACAGGATTTCACAGCTTTGGCTGTATCAATACTACTGTATGGATGTGCTGGATATTGACTTGAAGATCCCTTTTGACATGTCATGTAAATTGTGTGGGTGGCATGTTAGAAGGAAGTTACACGGGGACAAAAAACAGGAAATAAACTTTTTTCTTAGAGTAAACCGAACGTAGGTGTTCCCCAGCAGAAATGCCATATAAATTGTATGAGTTGCATGCTAGAAGGAGATCTGCAACATGCAATGTGTAGGTAGCAGACTGGAGGTGTGACCACGAGAATTTGTCTAGCATAATGGTTATCTTTGAAGGAAATAGAATCAGTGAACCGAGTTCAAACCCTGGACAAAGCTGTTGGAAATTCACTTTGTGTTAATGCCTTTGGGAAAGGTATGAGTCTATCTATTCTCCCCTTAGCAATGGGGGAATAGTAGGGCAGATTTGATTCTTTAATCTAGGAGAAAGAAAACTCTGAATTCAAACCAGCTTTACTCTGCTTGACCTTGTGTAAAATCCTGTTTGTTATGAAAGGGTTAGGTAAATACACACTCCACATTCCCCAGAGTTCTAGAACTGGAGTTTCACTACTGGAGGCAGGACACTCATTTTAGGAGATCTTACCCCTCTGCAGAAAATGCAGTTAGCATATTTTAGACTTCACCAACAGGACTGGCTATTCTAAGGTGAGTGAAATATCATCTATTTTCATTCCCTTTTATAAGGTTCACATGGAGTGACTGTTCATAAAACTTGTATCAATGGTTCTAAATTTTATGTTTCTTTTTATGAGGCTATGAAAAATTTTATCTCAGTAAAATTTGATGAGCAGATATCTCTGTATTTGATCTATAAACTGTGCATGTCTTACTTTCAAACTGTAGCCATGTCAGTACTATTGTATGGCTGCACCACTTGGACTCTAACAAAATGCTTGGAGAAAAAGCTAAACGAGAACCACATAAAAATGCTACATGCTGTTTTTAAAATATCCTGGATGCAGCACTCTACAAAACAGCAGCTGTATGGCTACTTACCTCTACAAACCATCAAAGTAAGATAAACAAAACATGCTGGATACTGCTGGGGAAGTAAGGTTGAATTCATAAATGACATTCTCCTATGGACTCCTACACATATGCAGACACTGGGTGCTATCTTGAGGACCTACCAAGTGCGTTAGACAATAAGGATGGATGGCAAGTGAGAGTCAAGGGAATCTTATATTGTCAGCATGCCTTGATGATGATGATTTAAATCTTTAAAACATAGTGAACATTATGTAGCAGTTACAATTGAGTCACTCCAAATTAATATTACATACAACCATACATAAACTATAAATAATACAAAGTTGTCACCCTTTGACTGTAGAGCACCAACCAATCATTACCAGAAAAGGGCCAGTTGCAAGACACTAACCACATACCCTCAGATATAAAACACTAAATTCAAACTCTTTCTCTTTGAAGTAGGACATTTTTTCTTGGACAGAACTTTTTATCCTCCTTCCTATTATCTGTCCTTTGTTCTCAAACACAATGTATATTTGTATTTACCCAAGCCCTCCTCCTTGGGCAGGATGAGACAAAATCAATTTTTTTCAGCAGAATTCAGCTGGTTTGAATTCAAAGTTTTCCTTCTTTTAGACTGCTTGCCATACCAAAACTAAAGAACCATGTCTGCTATAGTGGGTGGGGAAGAACAGATGAATTTATACTGTCTCCAAAGGCATTAGTGCAGAATGAAACACAAACAGCCTCATCCAGGGTTTGAACTTAGCTTGCTGTATCCATTTCCTAAGATAGTGGAATAAAGTTTTTTTTTATTTTTGTATCCATTTCCTACAATAGTGGAATAAAGTTTTTTTTTATTTTTGTGGTTTACTCACTTTTACACATCTTAGCAGTCATGGCATGAACATTTTTACTATTTATAAAATAGCCAACAGATTCTCAGTAATATATTCCTTATTAGTTTCTGCCTCATCCCTATTATGTAGGTATAGTGTGTATTAGAATTTAAATATTGAAATATTGTTTACTCAAATATTTTCCTTTATTGTCTGGTGGTATTTACTCACACATTTTTTATATTACAGGAATTGAATGAAAAAACTTGGTACCAACAACTTTTTTTAAAAAGAATATGCGTTTTAAAGTATTTCTTAAATGAGTTACGGGTAAGCTGTAGCACCCTCAGCCATTTCAAATTTTTAATGTGCATTCATAATGTAAGACAGAGTTAAAATCATTTTTTTAAAATTGCCTAAAAAAGTATAGTTGTGCAATTTAAATGATAGTTTCTGAGATTTAGCATTACAGATAAAATATGATTTCTATATGCCTTTTATTTTACAGAATAATTTGATATTTGGTTTCTTAATGACAACATTTTTTTAGCAAAATTTATTTCTTATTTATATCAAATTCTGAATATTTTCTCATTTCAGAAAAATTTGGAAGCATTCATAAAATACTATTAATGATGATGTGGTGTTTGATCTACCTAAACAAATGCAGTAATGACTGATATTCTTCAAAGCATTTCTATCCATAATGCATCTTGATTATATTACTTTCTTAAAACTATTTAGTTGGACGTAAAATTTCAACAGGTTTGTAGCATCTGCAGGTTGATAGATTTATTGGATATTTGGAGGCTCTTACTATAACAATAAGAAAATGAATAAAGACACTGAAGTTGATCCTTTGAATGAGGATTCAAGTTCTGAATCTGAAGTATCACAAGAAACCAATGAAGAGGAAAGGAAAAGTATATTGCAGAGGCCATTTCAATTCAAGAAAGTCATCAAGGTTGTCATAGATAAAGAAGGTAAGTATACTTTTTATGAACAGTCTATTATCATTTTTATCAGGTTTGTATTATAACTGAAAAAAAAAATAACTGTATAGAATTCATTAAGAAATTACATCCATGTTTGAATCTTTACCTTAATTTCTTCTGTTATCCTCAATTTATAATTTTTCTCATCTTGCTTAATTTCAAGTTAGATCCTATTTATAAGATTTTTTATCATTGCAAATGAATAAACAAGGAGAAGTACTCTATAATTATCATTTAATACTTATCTCCCTTGAGGAATTATGATTGTGTGACACTACTCTATGGATTTAAATCAATGTGAGTACATGTATGAGTGTGTGAATGTATGTACGTACAGGTGTATACATAAGTATGGTTATGAGTTGACTATGGGTATGTGTATGCATATGTGTGTCAATATAGGGGCCAAGACATATTTGCTTGGGAATCACTAATTCAGCCTTGCTTGTATAAAATGTGGATGTCAGATAAAAGTGGATCAATGACTTAAAGAATTTTATCATCACACCTTTTAGGGTCTCCTGAAGACTGGTTGTCTGCCAGTGTGTAGATAACCTGGGGTCCGAAATTGGGAATGTTCAACCCTGGATATAGACAAATAGAGTGAGTCTGTTATTGGAAGGGTTTAGAGAACAGACATGAACAGATCAGCCAAAAGAACAGAAAGGAACAGAGACATGGAAGGGTGACGTCAGGCTCGAAGATCTAGCAGTATTTAGTTAAGGGAACTACATAGCCACAAACCATTATTTTTGTCACACAAACTTCTTCCTCTTTTTAAATATTTATTCAACTTTTTGTTTTCGCTTTGTTCTTCTCTTTGTGGACCATCTTGGACTCATGCATTTCAACTCAACCTGCTTATAACCAGCAAACACAACATGGGGCAGGACTTTCATTCTGTGAAGTGGATGGCCCATTTGTATTCTCACAATTGTGATGAACACAATTGTAAACCCCACACTATATATTATTAAAATTCTTTTTATGTTTATGTGTGTATATATGAAGGTGGGCTAAAAAGTTCATAGACTGACATCATATTTGCTGTTGATGACATTTTTTACCAATGAGATCCTTGCACTTCAACACCAATAGAAGAACTGTGTGAACTGGAAGAGGGACTGTGTGGAAAAATAAATCTCATTTGGTTGCATTCTATGAGAGTATCTTGGTCAGCCTATGAACTTTTCAGTTAACCCTTGTGTATTTCTCTCTATAGATCATCATCAAGTTGACTAACAGCACAGAGTTCCCTGACTCTCTCACTATCCATCCCTATCATCCATTGCTCCTGGCAGGTCTTCTAGACTGCATTGTGTCCACACAGAGTTGATGTTAGTTTGCTGGTTGAACAACACTAGCATGTGCATGTGTTCATAAGAGAACGTTGCTTATGAGTTCATCCTTGTTTTTCCGGTAGTGCCCTGCATTTGTGTTTGTTCAACATTCTGTGTTTGGATGTTAGCATTTTCTCTTAATTTGAATAATGTTAGAAAATTTCTTATTGTCAGGGTCTGTTTGAATGTTGTGTTGTCACCAGTATGTAGATGAATTGACTTTGCATATATTTTGTAGAATATTAGTTGGTAGGATAGTGGGAATGAGAAATATAGTTTTACAGAATAAATATAAAACAAATACATACAATTAACAACATATTTTATAGTCTAAGCAAAGCTAACAGAAAGAATACAAAATGAATTGAGCTACTAAAAGAGAGAATAAATGGGTGTATGTAGAAATGATCTTATCATATGTATGTTCCTAAGAAGAGATATTAAAGTTTTTGAGACTTATAAGAATTGTTTCTTGGTCGTTGGTTTTGTGGAATTAAATATGCTTGTGAGCAAGCAAGTAAGCTTAAGACATGTATGCTGTACAATATTCTGTGGTGTTATATTCACTGCAACACAAAGTTAACTGGTGATAAAAATGTCCCTCTCCCAGAGAACAAGAATCAGGTCTTGTTTCAAAGCATGCTGCAAATAAAAGAGAATAAGACTTTCCTGCTCTCTTTATATATACTACTTTGACAATGTCATTTAGTGGTCAGCAGAAATTCCTTGGCTGACAAGGGTGGTAATCTCATATATATATATATATATATATATATATATATATATATATATATATACTTAAAGATGAACAAATGAGATAAAACAAACAGGAATATTCCTTTGTAATTATTTACTTTTTCATTTTTAATTGTTCTCTATTAGTTTCAACCTTTGATCACAGTCAAAAGAAAAGATTGAAACTTTTAAAGCCTTTTAAAAGAACTGTATGTCACAGAAGAAGCAATAAAAAATGAACCAGTAATATAGCCTATCCAGCCATTAAATAATGATGATATTTTAGTATCCAAGTGTTTTGAGCAGACTGTTTTATGATCTTGGTGTATCTTGACTACAATATATGTGTAAGCTAACTTTTTTTCAAGGCACAGTTGGGGTCCTGTTTCAAATTAGCTGTAACTATTTTAATTAGATATTTGATTTATTTGTTTATTTAGTTGTTTGTGTGACAACCTATTCATACATATATGTTAATGGTAATGATAGTTCTACTCTGAAACCATGCCTGACTTCAGAGTCCTCATCTGATAAAGGCTTTGTTGGCAGTACAGTTGTTTCTTTGCAGGATCATGTATGTTTAATATTCTAAATAAGGTTTAGGATTAAATCTGATGGCATGAGACAGAAAAAAGCAATTTGAAAACTCTGAATGACATATTTTGCTAGTTGTTTAGCATCATAAGAAAAGCAAAAAAAAAATATTAAATCTAACTGATACAGTTTTATAAAAAATTATATTAAGTGTACATATGCTTTACAGAAATTATCATGCTTCTCTCCTTTATGTTGTAAGAATTTGTTTTTGTAATAAATTCCTTTTCATTCTGATAACACTAGTCCACTAGTGAAATATGTCAAACTATTTTTCTTTTCCATGTATATATATATATATACACCAGTAAAAACGGGTAATTTTTAAATTTACTATCAATTGTTACTAATAGTTTCTTGCTGAGACAGCATATTTTAATCTTTGACCATTAAAATTATTAAAAGGTGTGTAGCTTTATGAGAAACATATTTGAAAAGAGTTCCTTTTGTTGTTGGTTGTGTATGTCCAGAATTATATGTAAAAACTTTAGGCACTATGTATTGTGCATTGTGTAGCTGTGCCTCCTGTGTTACTGGCAGAAATGCCAGACACTAGTTGGTGTCCACAGATGGACAACTGAAACTGATTTCTTTTAGTTATTGCATTCTAAAAAACCCAAGGTAATTCATGGTTGCACTTTTTTTTTTATACCTGTTTGGTAACAGATGGTAAAATTTTCTATCAGTCATGTGAAGAGTTTGTTGCTGGTGCAGGTAGAGAATCCAACAGTGAAGAATGGCAATAAGCAAAGGCATCCATATAACCCTGTTTATGCATATGTACACTTTTTCAACTTGTGTATATAAATTTCATTTGTTTTGGTTTTTTTTATATTATTAAAAATTCAGTTCTTTAGTTTCTTTTTAAAGATACTTGTAGGCAGTTGCTTATGATTTGATACTTATGGCCCATTTTATTAGATTCTTCTATCAGGAAAGCTGAAAAAAACAATACCAAAACCCTTTCTCACACACTTTTAGCTAACTAAACCTATCTATCTCATACTTTTTTCTCCCTCATTGATTGTGAACTTCAAAGTATTACTCTTTGGACCCTTAACCACAGCCCCCATTCCTGTGAACTCACAAAATTCACAAACATTATCAAGCCCAAAATACATCCAAACTTTGCAACAAGGTGTAGATAGGCCAACAAGGACAGATAAGGCATAGTAAAACAACACTCAGCTTGAAATATCAGGCTTATAAGTTCAAAGGGTTTGTAGGAATCAATTATAGAATAGATGAAAATCAAACTCATTAAAATGACTCATTTAAGTTTAGTTTAAATAGACATTAAAGCAGTAGCTAAATCGTATAGGAGGTTCTCACCATATATCAACTCATTTTTATCTTTCAATATTCTTTAATTATAATGGAATACCTCTCATTATTTTTTGTTGTCTTTTTCTCAGTCAATGTTGACAATTCATTTTTATCACGGATGGGAGAAGTGTCACCATTGTTGCAGCTTGTGTTTGAAAAAGAAAAAAAACAAACCAAACAAATCACTAAACCAGTTGACATCCTTGATTATTTACTTGATGCCAAAAATTTTGATATCAACCTTCTTCAATCTTTTCATGGTAAGTATTCATCCATTACTTTTATCATTTTTATACTATGACACTCTTTTTGATTTATCACACACTTCTGGTTGTATTTATATAGATTTTTACAGTTGAAATTTAGCTCTCCCAGTCAGCTGAGAATATGCAGATGGTTATCTCTCAATTTAATCATAACTTAAGCACATTTATATATGTAAAACTGGATAAGACTTGGTTTTGATCAGTTTGATATATATATATATATATATATATATATATATATATGGAGAAAAAGAGGCAGCATTTTCTCTTGAAGCTCTATATATAAAGATTAATAAACCTTCCTTAAACAAGATCAATTTTGATTATAGCAGCCATATTTTAAAATGCCAATAGCACATCTGCCAATTCTTCCCCTTACCTCTTGTAAAATTCTTTTCTCCTGTAAATTCCCCTCAATTTCTTCTTCCTCTTATTCTTTATATAAATGTATACAATTCGTCATTGTGGTTGACATTTCATAATTTGCTCCCACAAAGATAGCTCCAGTTGCAGTTGAAAATATTTAGGAATCATATGGCGCCTTTCTAAATTCATTTAATCCAAAATCCAACAACTCAAATGAAGACTTGAACAGATCAAAGATCAGCAAAAAAGAAATGTCTGTCCTATTTAATAAAACATATATGTTACCAACTCCTCTGCAGAAGCAGAATGTGACATGGAGTCAATAATTAAGCAACGTTTAACAGGTTTGAATTCAGACTTTTTCTTCTCCTAGACTGGTGGCCATACCAAGGGTAAAGAGCCCAATCTGCCCTACTATTTACCCTTAACTGGAGGGAGAATAGTTGGATTCATACTTTTACCAAGGGTATTAGCACCATGTGTAATGCAAATAGCTTCATCCAGGATTTTAACTCAGGTCACCAAGTCCATTTTCTACAACAATATCCATTATACCACAAGTGCTTCCAATATACATATATATATATATATATATATATATAAATAAATTGGTCCATGAAGAGATTTGTATTTTTTAAAGATTTATTTATTTATTTTGTTCTCGCATATGTGTATGTTTCCAATTTGTTGCTTTCATCTGAGGACATATATGGCACAAGGTCATGTGAATGGGGTACACAATGAGACTTGAACTCACTTGTGTTTGAATAGTTTTCAGTTTTGTATGGGTTTATATAGAGATCACTAAGAAACCTACTCCAAGAAAAGAATGAAAAAGAAAAAGGAAAAGGCATGGACAAAACGATAATAAACAACAAAAAAAATATACACACAACAAACTAAAAACACAGAACAAAGATGAGAGACATAATCTCCATGCACAAACAACCGCATACAAAAGAAAAATCAACCCCCTAAAATACCAAATACATACAAATTAGCCAAAACACCCAAGAACAATCAACCAATATGTAAAAAACACTTTCCAAATGAAAACAAAAAAGATATTAAAAAGAATCCCTTTAAAGATCATTACACACAACAAAGTTGGCCAAACTACTACATATACAACTCCAGAAAATACAAAGTAAACCCATTCTTATACAGAGTAGCGCCCTCCCCTACACATTGGTGTAGTAGCTATCGAAAAGGGAGCCTTCGGGTTACCCTCGACTATGGTCGCCAACTTTACTTTTTTTTTTACTATAAAGACAATGCAAGAAATCTTTCTTTAGACAATACAAATAAAAATCATTTTTAAGAAATACCAGCAGAAACCATTTTTTAGACAAAAGAAAACCAAGGAAAAAAACAATATAATAAAAAAGAAATATTAAACCTTGAATTATAAATTTATCTACACATAAGTTGAATAAAGACCAAATAAACTTACACTAGGTCTTAAATTTTGCCTCACTCCAAAAAGCAACATAGGAGAACTAAAAAAGACCTCAGAGAATTTAACAGTTGATTGTAGAATTTTACAGGTTATTTACATGTCTTTTGTACATACACATCTCCAGAGTATTGCAAGTGTGTGTGTATGTGTGTGGAGGGTACAAATTGGGAGAGTGAATAAAAATGGTGTAAGTTGTAAAGATTAGCATAAAAATATCAGATCATATCGCATCCTCAATGAGGCCAAGAATTAAGATGTTGGGCTTAAATATGTTTATTATTGGTTTGTGTATGTAGTTTACTTGAAAAAATATTTTAAAACTTGTTTTTGAGGTCCATAAATAGATTTTTTGTAGTGGGGGAATCTGAGAATTAAAAAAAGGACACCTTTTTTAATTTCTATGAAAATAGTTTTTTACTTGAAAATCCTCCTGCCATAAATAGAGTAGACTGAGCTCTCTAATGGAATTACTCATTACTCTATTGTGAAACTAGGCTTGTGTGACTGATCATATATATATATATTCTTTAAGAAAAACAACAAAATCGGTCACATAGGATTATGAATTTATTTCCATCCTGTTACGCATTTTTGAAATTTTCAAAAACATGAAAAGAATTTAACAGGACTTCTTCAGATCTTTTAGATAAAAAAACTAGAATAGACACAGAAAAAGGTGGGAATGGATAGAAGAGGGGTGAAGAGTTATCTCCTCATTTAGCCCACTTCCGTTTTTAATTTTAATTTCGGTTAGAAATATAGTAAATTTATTTTGTTTTATTGCTCTGTATTATTGTTACATTGAGCTCTTTACCAGGAAAATTTAAATATTCACTCATGAATAATTTCTTGTCCTGATGGAATTACTCCCAACTCCGGTTTAACTGGACCAAATAATACTATATATATATATATATATATATACACACACACACAAGGTGTGTCTGAAAAGTAACAGGACTCCTGTTACAAACAATTTATTTCAATTCTAAACAAAAAACTACATGGTTTTCCCTCCAAAGTAATCCCCCTCAAGTCTATTGCACTTTCCCATCTTTCTCTGCTATGCTTCTATGCACTGCTGGAAGGATTCTTCTGAGCTGTTCCTCAACTCCATCATTATGATCCTCTTGATGGCTTCCAGACTTTCAAAACTGGTCTTTTTGATGATCCCTTTGAGTTTGGAGGAAAGAAAAAATCATACAGGTAGACTAGGTGAATAGTGAGGTTGTTTCAGTATGGCAATGTTCCTCTCAGCCAGGAACTGCTGGATTCACTGCACACCCACTCACATTACATTTCAGACATGCCCAAATCTTCAGTGATAATCCAAATACTGTCCTTTTTCATGTCCAGCTGTCTTGCAATTATTTAAACAGCCAACTGACAATCACCACACACCATCTGCTTGATATTGACGTCAGTCCTATTTGTTGAAGACCTCCTGCTCGTAAAATTAGCTTTCATCTCCTTGCAACCCTCTTTGAACTTTTTGTGCCACTCAAAAACAAGTGTGTGTGACATGGTGTTATCTTCATACATTCGCTGAAGCATTTCAAGTGCTTGTGATGGAGTTTTCATCAATCAGTCCAAAAATTTCAGGTTTATTCATTCCTCAGTACTCAGAGCTGAACAACTTTAAAAATACAAAGTGTAAACAAAAGCATATGAACAAAATACAATGGTTGCAGAAAACTAAGATTTCAGTTATATACTCCAAAGATATCGTGTTAGATGATTGTTCCAGTTTGCTTTAGCAAATACTTGTGAGTAACAAGAACAGCATAATCCAATTGTGCTGAGCTGGTGGAATAACCACTTCCGCCTTTTTATTACACCCAGTAAAACATAATCGAAACAGTACTTCCATTTCCTAGAACAATGTACAACATTGTGCCAGGTAGAGTTGTCATCACATCTCTCAACAACAAAAAACCCCACAATGATTGACCAAAAACCTCCTTTGTGTATTCACCAATTCTCTTCTCCTTGTCTCTTTAAACTGACTGCTGCTTCTCCTCTAACCAATTCTTGTCCAAAGCAAAAAGCTCTGAGTGACCAACAGTCGTTGTTTTTATGTCCTTTTCTACTTGCCCTCATTTGCATACGCATCTTCACTCTCCGTGGTTTTATGTGACTGCTGGTGTGAAGATGTGTGACCATTTGTGATATAAACTCACTGGGGCAGCCATGATTTTTCCAGTTGAGAAAATAAATCTTGCATGCAGAACATCTGCGCTGACGTGAGTGGCTATTTTCATCCCAATTTTCTCTACGAACTTCCATCCTTACTTAGCTTGAAACTCCATACATAGTCGACAATACTTTTAATGACACTAAGAGATATCCATAGGTTTTTCTATGGAATTTCAACAAGAATTCTTATCACTTAAAGGAAGTGTTGCCTGACTCTCTGACATAGTCACATCATCATTGACAACAACTGAGTCATCAGTATCTGTATCCTCTGGAGATTCCTTAGCAGCAAATTCCTAAGAGTCTGGCACTGTGTCGTTTCTCTTTTGTGTCTAGTTTCATGCTGGTGCACTGCCTTTTGCCTTTACCTTTAGCATTGTTCCTTCTTTCATCCTCCTTGTGTTTTGGCAAATGTGTTTTGATGTGGGTTCTTGGATGATCATATCCCAATCTTGCACCACTTGTTGAGAGGCTGCTATCTCTGTAGAGTGCAGGAACCTATGTGATAGATGTTGAGTGCCCTTCAAACATTTGTCCCCGTCTCCTCAGAGGTTGACTGGATTCTTTTGAGCCTCTCATGACAGGTTCTGTTGGAATATTCATGTGAATATGATCCACAGGTCTTTTTCATAGGCAATCATCCTCTAACTTTTCAAGTGCAGTTAGAGGACCAATTTGCTTCTCTAAAATCCCAGACAGCCATTTTGGCCTCCATTGAAAATTCACCACATTTACAGCATCTCCAATATGGAACATCCCTTCAAGACGATTTTTATCCATCAATCTTTTAGTATCATCTATTTTTGTGGTGACTTTGACAGAGAACTCTGGATACATTAGCTCCAGATGAGATCAGGGCTACCAGCCCATTAATAGCATTGCTGGTGACTGACCTGTTGTTCATTGCAGAAATATACAGTATCATGATTAGACACACAATAATCGAGTTTCCAGATCACCTGGAATTTTTTTAAGCCTACTCCTAGTGGTTTGCACTGCACACTCAGCCAGTCCATTCAAGGAAGGATGATATGATGCACATCTAACATGCTTAATGCCATTTAGGTCACAGAACTTGAAAAATTTCTTACGAGTAAAACAGCTAGCATTGTCAGATACAATCACATGTCAACTACCATGTGTGGCAGATGTGCATCACATCTTTTCTGTTTCTGAAGAAGATGGTCATGACATAACATGTGCATCTATATACGAGGATCATTAAATAAGTTTCCAGACTTTTTCCATATGGGCACTTTTATTGATAGTACACACATGAAACTCTAGTCCCCTTCAAAGTCATCTCCTCCTGCTGCAATGCACTTGTTGTACCATTCCAACAACTTCTGGAGGGCCCCATGGAAGTCCTCTTGTGTGAGCGTGTCAATGACCTTCGTCACAGCCTCTTTCATCTCCTCAATTGTCTCATAATAACAGCCTCTGAGCTTAGGGAATAAGCAAAAGTCACAGAGAGCAACATCTGGACTATAGGGAGGGTGAGAAACTGTCTTGATGCCCATCTTGGTCAAATAGTCTGTGATAAGGCTGGAGTTGTGGTCTGGTGCATTGTTCTGCTGGAAATGCCACTGACCTGATTTGAAGAGTGCTGGCCTCTTCCGACGGAATATCTTCCTGAACTCCCTTAAAACCTTAACATAGTAACCCTAACCCTAACCCTTTGACTAATCAAGTCTGGTGTATTGACTTCCTTACTCCTCCCACACCTCTCATCATCCCTCACAGACTCCTTGCCTTCCTTGAATCTCTTATGCCACTCAAAAACTGATGCTCGATCCATGCAAGATGGTCAAAAAGCAGTCTGATGCATTCCATATGTTTCTGTGGCATTTTTTCCAAGTTTAAAACTGAATTTTATTGCATATCGTTCTTCTAAAGTGTCCTGATGTCCAGATTGCATTTTTGAAATTCACCAGCAGTGACAATCAGGCTTTAGTAGGGTGTATTCCAATTGCTGCTGTAGGTGTTCATTTGAACCTGAAATCATAAAAATTGGTCTGTCATCTCATAAGATGTATAGCAATAACATACTGAATTTTCAAGAGGATCTCTTGCTATATAAAAAGCAACAGTTTTTGGCATGACTGGCGTTAAGTCTAAAGCTTACATGGAAAGTACTACTTCCTCCGGACATAGTAATGGTATAACATAGTCCTCTACAGGTAGCTGACTCAGTCCATCTGAATTGGAAATTTTTGAGCCAGATTTGATAATGGTAACTCACTAGAACCAATGCCGAACATTGCACTCTAGCATTTCCTGTTGGTGATATTGCACAGTCCTCTTTAAAAAGGCCGAGCAATGGCTTGTGATCCATGATGATTGTAAATTCCTGACCATAAATATATTTATAGAATTTGGAAACTCCAAAAATGACTGCTAGCCCTTCCTGTTCTGCGTAATTCTGTTCTGCCCTTGATAATATCCTTGAGGCTAAATAAATCGGTTTTTCACTCCCGACTGCCATTATATGCAATAAGACTGGATCCACACCAACTGGCAATGTAATAATTTTAAGTTTAGCATTGTAATGAACCAAAACATTAGTTGACATTAGCAGCTCCTTTGACTGCTCAAAGGTGAAACCTTCACCTAGTGCCCATTTCCAGAGAATTCCTTTTTGTAAGGATTTGTACAATGGGGTCAGAACAGTGCTGATATTGTTTAAATAACAATGATAGTAATTCACAAAAGCTAAAAAAACTATGCAGTTCTGACACATTCTTGGAGTGGGTGCTTTACGAATTGCATTGACCTTCTCTTGAGTTAGGTTGATCTCTTCGGAATCAATACTATAACCCAAGTATGAAATCAACAACTTTTTGAATTCACATTTATTGCTTCTAAGGTGGAGCCCAGCATGTTGTAATCTCTTTAACACTGCATGCAGGTTACTATTATGCTCTTCCATAGTTTGTCCCAAGATTAGGATGTCATTGAGATAAGCAACTGTCTTAGGTATTTCTTGAATTAGTTGGTTTATAATTTGTTGAAATAGTCCTGGTGAAGAAGCAATACCAAAGCACAACCAAGTATACATAAAATGACCTTTATGAGTATTTATCATCGTTAGTCTCTGTGACTCTTCATCCAGAGAACCTGTAAATAAGCATCACTCAAATCCAGTCTCATAAAATAATGCCTTCTGCCGACTTTAGAATACAGGTCATCTATATTCAGGATCGGATACTTGTCTATATGCAAAACACGATTGACAGTCTGCTTAAAATCCCCACAAATCCAAACTTGACTACTTCTCTTTGAATGATAGCCCATTTCCATGGCCTATGCCATTTTAAAAACTTGTTCAAGCAACATGTCCTCGGACAATAATCTTTCTTGTATTTTCTCATTATTTAACCCACACACGAATTTGTCACGTAATGCTCTTTTTAAAAATGTCCCAAATTTGCATGTAGAAGATAAATGTTTAAGGTGAACAAAGAAATTAGAAATGGACTCACCCTCCTCATGTTTGGCATAATAAAACCAGTAACTTTCTACAATTACGAGGTGTTTTGACTTGAAATGTTTGAGCAACAAATACTTAATTTCCTTAAAATTCTTCTCACTTGGTTTTTGAGGTGCACATAAATCTTCCAAGACTCTATACATCTTTTCTCCAATAGTGCTGAGCAAAATTGCTTTGCATTTTGTCTCTGTTTGAGTGCCATGTGAGATATCATTTGCTACGAAAAACTGTTTCCTTCAGTTTTGGTAAGTCGAAATGTTTCTCGATTCAACACATGTTCGAGTGTTGGCATATTTTTGTGTGGAGAAAAATATCCTCATTGCCAAAATGTTACGGTTTGTTTTAGCAAATACTTTCGAGTAACAACAACAACATAATCCAGTTGTACTGAGCTAGTGAAATAATCATTTCCGCCTTTTTATTACTAGTTAAATATGGCCAAAATAGTACTTCTATTTCTTTGAACAATATACAACAATGATAACACAATCCATTTATCCCTCTTTCACCAGTAGCTCATACAGCACACCCTGTCCTGTTACTTTTCAGACTGACCTTGTATCTAGTAATTTATTAAGCTTTTTAGTTTAGATGTGGCACAAGGCCATATGAATGGGGCACCCAATGAGAATCAAACTCATTCGTAAAGGTTTGCTAGTCTAGCTTGCTAACCATTTATTGGAATTCGGGTAGCCATCTTGATTTTAGTTGTGTGATACAAAAGATGCACCTTCTAAGTAACAAATATTTATTGTAAACATTACAAAAGTGACATAAGGCCAAATGTGGGGGGAAGGCTGGTCATCACTATCCTAACTTTTAACTTAACTAGACTCATTGACTGACCAATACATATCTTCAAAATTTTAAAAAACACCACAATACCTCAATAAAAAATCCACTGTCATACTACAGACACCAAAACAACTCTAATGCTCTATGAAAGTCTAACCTACTCCAATATTTACATAGCTGTGAGGGAGCTGGGGGACAGTTTAAAAATTTATTTATAACAATATAAAAGTGAATACATATATACAAATGATCCCCAACATTGAAATATGAAAAAATAATTACAAGATGGATGAGTGTTAGAATGGGGTCCTCCCTCATGAGCTAATAATGGCAGTAGGACTTGTTAACCGGTTGAAAAATAGTGGCGGTGGGGGAAAAAAAACAAAAAAAACACTGCAATTTCAGAGAACTCAGCTAACTGTCAACTAATCAGAAGTGGCAAGGGAAAGACAACAAAAACAAGGGACTAAGAAAAAAATAAGCAGGCCGATGAGCTAACATACTCTAGCTAAGTTAAACAAGTCTGACAAAACAAAACAAAAAAGTCAATAACTCTAACTTACCTGGGCAGGGTGGTCATATCCTTCCTGTAACCCCAAATTCTTATATTCCTGTCATCTCAAGTCTGAAAATAAGGCTGGCTCCTACCACGTGACACAGGCATGCAACAGTCACCCACCTTTCGCCAAACCCCAGCAAAGAGAGTCTCTTCCACTCAGGATGGATCTTGACCTTAATTTTGTACTTGTAATAAGACACCAGGGTCTGAGGGGAGAAAGACCCCTCTCCATGGAATTCCTTCATTTTCATCATCCAGACCATGACTCGCATAATGCTGAGTAAGCAGAGAAACATAATGTTCCTGCCTGTTCAATTTCAGTACCACATTGCTGCACACACAGTACTGGTTTCCAGGACAAAAAATTTTCCATCCAAGATGCGAACCATGTAGGCTTCAAGAAGCTTACACAGCGGTTACACGACTGGGCAGTGAAAGAAGGCATGCTCAATAGACTCCTCCAATGCACCGCACCAGATGCAATCTGGTGAAATTGCCAAGAGTGCTGTGAATAATTTCTTGCCAACCCAGAGAGCATTCCGGATGATCAGCCAGGTGAGGGAGGCTTCAATTTCTTTACTCACCTCAACCACCTCAGCACTGCTTGTAACAAGCACGCTAACATCGTCAGTGTTTGCTGTGTACCTGGCTACCTCAGTGGAGCCAGGTAACATGAGGTAGAGTACGACCAGGTCCGCATCGGTGACAGCAGGATCGAGCAAGTGAAAGTGAAGGATCTCAACCTGACCCCATTCACTTCCACCATGACTCCAGGAGATGCATAAAGGAGGTGAATCCAGCTGCAAAAGTGAAGCCCAAAACTGGCCACAGACAAGACAGCCTCCTGGAAACTGTAGTCAATCCTATTAAAGGCCTTGGACTGATCCAAATTGATCAGCATTGCTTTTCTGTCAACTATTTTTTGATCGTGCGAACCATATGAAGACAGTCCAGGATAGTCCTACCCTTTACAGCACAAGACTGTTCAAGGCAAATCAGACTAGGCAAGACAGTCTGCAAATGGTTAGCCAAGATCTTTGCCAAAATCTTTAAGTCAGTATTTAGTATCATTAAAGGGTGAAAGTTACTAATTCCATCTCCACCATGTTTATCCTTATGTGGCAACTTCACTATACCCCTGGTAAAATGTTTGGGTATAGAAACCTGCCTCATCCATTTGTTATAGATGGTTGCTAGCAAGGGAACAAACACATGCGACAGCCTCAAGTAAACTTCATAGTGCAGACCATCGATCCCAGAAGACTGGTCCAACTCAACCGATTTCAACGCATCCCAGACTTCATCCTCCATTATGTGGCCCTTACACCCAGCTGCTTTGGTCACTGAAAGGGGTGTTGTCCTGGCTCCCTAGTGAAAAGCTTCTTGAAGTACAGCCGAAACTCCTTACAAATGGCTTCGTTGGTAGTTTGACGTTGTCCATCCAATGATGTGACACAATATGCCTATCAACAGCACACCTGTGTTCCTCAACCCATAATTCCTGGGCCATGTTCATCACTTTGCAAGACATTCTTTTTAACCTAGCCCAAACTACCAGAGTTTGGTACTTCTTAGATTGTAAGGAGGCCAGCTCTGCCTTAGCTTTGCTAACTTTCCCACTATCTCCCACCAAGACCACCCTATCTAACTTAGACTCTACTGCTCTTTGCTCTGCTACCATATCTAATTTGAGTCCCTTACTATGATTGGCAGCAAAAGATCTAATACTATCCTTAAGTTTACCCTACCAACAATTCCCAATAATAGCCCCTGCTAATCCCCGCTTTAACATTAGTTTTACCTGGCCCTGGAAGTCTTTCAAGCCAAGGAGGGATGAGTTAAACTGCCAGTAACCAGACATCTGAAACTGAAATTTTATATCAATATGTTTCAATCTTTGATGAACTGTTTTTTTTTTCCAAAACAATTCTAGACTGATAATCACAATGAATAGTAGTCGGATTCTTAAGCGACTCAAGTTCCATCATAGTTCTCAATAGTGCTCTAAGATGCAGGGCTTTTTAGCTTGCTAATGAAATAGTGATAAATTCCTCTTCATATGTTGACAAAATGACTGAATTCTGCTTTTTAGATTTCCATAAAATCATTGGGTATTTTCTGCCAATCTAAAGCAAAATCTGCTCATGCTTTTTCTGTCACTTAAATTACCCCAATCTGGGTCACAAAATCCTTCTAATTTCAAGGGTTTCTGCGATTTCTTAAATATTAGTGACTAATTGTGTCTTTTAAATAATGTAAGACATGTTTTGCCTTCGTTAAATGGAAAAAATTTGGTTTTGTTAAGTCTTGAGACAATCTAGTAACTGTATAACAAATGTCTGGTCTTGTTGCAACCATTATATATATTAGACTGCCAATAATTTCACTGTAAAGTTTGCTATCTATTAAATCAACTTTGTCACTTGTTTTCATTATATCCATTTCAAATGGAGTTGAGCACGGTTTGCAATCTGCCATGTTGAACTGTTCTGGTGCCGATGGCGAGCGATAATGAATAACGCGTGAACACGCAAGCTATCTAATAAGGAAGTGTCTTTATTTACATTCAAGGGAGCTAAACCTACAGAGCCGGCCTCACTTTCATGGGGCCGTTTCGTACCCGTGTTTTACGGAGCTATGTACATCATAACATCCCTCTTATCAAGTGATGTTTACACTGAGTTCAAGGTGATGTGTGATGCTGTAAAAGTTCATACTTTGTAATTGTGTGTGAGTTCATTTTTGAATGAAGCTAGTAAAATTCCGAGTAATCAAAGTAAGGTCCCTATGTGCTTTTTTCTTTTCTTTTTCTTTCCTTTCTTCCCCTTTCTCCTCAATTTTTGCTTTGTGCGTCTACCTTTCGATAGGTCGTGGTCCTTTAATCGTGCTGGCACTTGGACAGGACGACTAGATCTACGGGTTTGGATTTCATGAGTCTGTGATGTGCATGTTTGTATGGGAGTGTATTGGGGGTCAGCTGGTGTTTGGTCGGGTAATGTATCTAGTTGCCGGGGGCGAATATTCAGGGGCTTAGTGGGTGCCCGGTCAGGAAATGTGGCCTGTTGGCGTAGGTGGATCCTGTTTCGCCTGTACTGTTGTCCATCTACCTGGACCATGTAGCTGCGTGGTGCTGCTTTGCTAGTGACTATACCAGGCATCCAGTCGCTGTTAGGGTTTTGTGGATGACACTTCACCCTGATAGGTTGTCCTATGGCGAGGTCTTCCTTCTCAATTTGAACATAGTTTCGCTCCGTTTTAGTAAGTGCTCTGGACGCATACACGATGGGGTGTCCACCCTGTTTTATTACAGCTCCAAGACCAACCTCCGAACTATCGCATTCCAGTGAGACTTCCTTGTTAACATCATAATATTGGAGGACTGGAGCTTGGGTGATGAGTTCTTTCATCCTACTGAAAGTCGTTTCGTGTGGTGGCAACCAGTCAAATACAGAGTCCTTGTCCAGTAGGCGTCGCAGCGGTTCACATACATTGCTTAGTTTGGGTGTAAACTTAGCAAGGTAGTTTGCGACTCCTAGGACTCTCTGAACACCTTGGACGTGTGTGGGGTATTGCATCTGCGAAACTTCCTTAACTTTCTCCGGGTCTGCTGCTAAGCCCTGTGCACTGAAGATGTGTCCCATGTAACTGACAGAAGTTTGTTTGAAGTTTAACTTTTTGGGGTTGCATTTTAAACCCTTTTCCTGGCATCTTTCGATAAGTGCTCTGAATGCTGTGTCGTGACTTTTGTCGGCCTCCGCATCATTCTCACCAGAACCATATATTATGGTGTCATCTGCGATAACTTGAGTATTGTCCAGTCCCTCGAAACAGTGGTCGAGTCGTCGTTGCCATTTCTCTGGGACCGAGCTAATTCCAAGTGGCATTCTAAGCCACCGTATCCTGCCAAATAGAGTCCAACACGTTGTCAAGTATGAAGACGACTCATCCAGTGCAACCTGAAGAAACCCATCCTTAGCATCTACGACCGAGAAGAGCCTGGCCTTGCTCATCTTTGTCGCTATTTCCTCGACTGTTGGAGTTGGGTAGTGGTTACGCTGGATTGCCTTATTCAAATGGTATGGGTCAATACAGATCCTCAATTTGTGGGGTTTCTGAATGACAACTATGCTGCTGATCCAGGGTGTCGGTTCTGTGACCCATGCTATCACTCCTTGTTCAACCAATTCCTCCAGCTTTTGTTTCAGCTCCATTTTGAGTGGTAGTGGAACTCTGCGGGGGTTGTTCTGAACTGGTTTGATGTTTTTATCAATCTGTATTTTGCATTCTCCTGGTAGTCTTCCCAGCCCGGAAAATACATCTTTACAGTTGTCGAGAACACCCTCCTTGGTGAGTGATTTAACTTCGTCCAGGTGTCTGATGCATTCAACGTTGAAGGCTATAAGCTGGAGTGCAGAGCTGGCCCGTCCAGATAATAAGGATGGCGAATTATTGTCCACTACTTGAAAATGGACTTTTTTCTTGATGTTGTTTGCTTCGCACCACAGTGTTACAGCTCCCAGGGGTTGGAGAATGGAATTGTCGTACAGCTTCAGCTTTATATGGGAGGGCTGTAAGGGTGCTGTGGTGAGGTGTTTGTAGTCCACAAGAGCAAGAGTGCTGCAGCTTGCCCCAGTGTCAATTTGGAACTTGAGGGTTAGAGCTTTCTGGCCTCCTAAGGGGGATACGTGGATGTTTGCGTAGTAGTGTTTGCGGTCTAACAAAGGATCCAAGGCATATATGCTTTCATCACTGCTGGCAGGTTCGTCGTTGACGTAACGGACCTTTGCATGTGCTGGCAGTTTATTTGACCGTGGTGGATGCGCTTGGGATTGGCACATCCTTACAACATGGTTACGCTTTAGGCAGATTGCGCAGGTTAATCCATAGGCCTGACATTTGCCTTTGTCATGGCTTAGTCCGCAGAATTTACAGTCCTTGATATGCTCCCGTCTCAGTTTTCTTTTTTCTGCTTTTTGGGTATAATGCACTGTTTCTGTTGTTTTTCTGCTGCCTATCACGTCAACTTGTCTGTCCCTTTGTTCAGTGCTCCGACATATATCTATTGTCCGGTCTAGTGTTAGGTCTGGTTCACTGAGGAGTCTGGTCCGAATTTCTTTTTTATTTGTTCCCATCACTATCCGGTCGCAGAGTAATTCATCTTCCAGCGTGCTGTATCTGCACGTTTTTATTAGTTTTCTCAGCTTGTTCAAATATGCATCGAAACGTTCGCCTATTTCCTGGTCGCATGAATTAAATACGTAGCGTTCGTATGTCGTATTTAATTTAGGTTCGAAATAGTCCAATAATTTTTTTATGGTGGAGTTGATGTCCGCACGTTCCTCCTCTGTCATGGGCAGATTTTTTATAATTTTTAGGCATTCCTTGCCAACGATAGAGAGAAATGTTCCTACCTGGACTTTAGCCGGTTTGGTATCAATGCGCGTAGCGTCGGCGTAGTTCGTCCATGAGAGTTTAAATAGGGACCAGTTCTCTCTCAAATCGCCGTCCATGTCCATTTTTTCCGGTGGTGGGATGGGGTAAGCCATTATTCCGAAGTATTAGTCTTATCTCCGAGGTATTGTATCCGATTTGTGCCGTGTAATGATCCGGTCCGACTTCCGTGTTTTATGTGTTCACGTGGTGTCCAAAGAGTAGTTGGATTAGTTTGCCGGTGTGTATACACTATTTTAGTTATTTTCCGAAGTAATGTGTGTTTATCCGAGGTGTGGAGAGATGACTTCGCCGAATGTAGAAAAAAAATCCCACTCTGATACCATGTTCTGGTGCCGATGGCGAGCGATAATGAATAACGCGTGAACACGCAAGCTATCTAATAAGGAAGTGTCTTTATTTACATTCAAGGGAGCTAAACCTACAGAGCCGGCCTCACTTTCATGGGGCCGTTTCGTACCCGTGTTTTACGGAGCTATGTACATCATAACATGAACTTTGATATCTTCTCAATATATCGAGATTGATTCATTTTAATAGGATTATTTTTGTATTCTAATTATATTCCTAAAAACCAGGATAATTTCCCAAGATCAGTCATTTTGAATCAAGAGTTCAGTCTTTTCTTAATTTGCATAAAGTATGCTTCAGTTTTTGAAGCTACCCACAATAAAATCATGGATATTTGATTGTGGACATTTTGAATGTACATGTGGAGTCCACAGGTGACTGCACAAAATTTTGTTTAGTTAAATAAGTATGGAATGTTTTATTCCATGTTTGACTGCTCTGTTTTAACCTATATAAGAATTTTTTAAGTTTCCAAATATAATTCCCATTCTTACCTCAACATATATTTCATAGTTTCAGGGGACATGTAAATATACACTTTTAAGATCCATATGATGAATTAACAAGTCAAACTGGACTGCTATTTGCAGTAGTAACCTTATGAAAGCCATATTTATTGTCAAGGTGAAAGTTTCTCTATAATCCTTGCCATATATTTGCAAGTAGCCTTTGGCTATGAAACGAGCTGTATACTCATGACTTCCATCACTTTTACTTTTTAATAGAAAAAAACACCTACTGCCAATAATATTTTTATTTTTCAAGGCCTTCTGTCAATCAAAAGTATTATTTTCTACTAAGGAATCAAATTCCCTTTTCATTGCTAAATCCAGTTATTTGAATCTATTGAGTAATTAGCAAGAATTATACACAGACTACAACAGTAATCAACCCCACCAATTTCAAAGTTCTCCACTACAAAAAAATCGGGTCTTTCTCTCTGTCAGATGGGATAACAGGTTATTTGCCCCTCCCCTTTGGTGTTGAAGTTGCCTTTCAGTTCTATGTCATATGTGATTAAGGAGTCTGGATATTCAGTATTTTTATCTGGTTTCAATAGTGAGCTATTATCATAAAAGTCGGTGAATTTTACATACCTAACTCTTTTAATAGCCGTTGTTTCGAGAAAATAAATCAAATAAGCTGGACTTGTTTATCATTGCCGACAAAGACGCCTTTTTCACAACGAGGATCCAATTTCTTTTTATTTTGTACATAACAATAACAAGACATGCCAAAAATATGCATCTTGTTTAAGTTTGGTTTTGAACCAGTAAAACTTTCATATGGGGTTTTTCTTGTGTTTTTATTATAACAACAATTTCTAATATACGCTGAAGTCATCAATGTATAAACTCACAAGTTTTGGGGCAACTTTGACTCAGTAAGGAAAAACCTTGCTGTAGAAAATAAACTTCACTATGACCGTTCAGTGGTTCTATTCTGATGCAGAGAATAAGGAGCTGACTGCCCGTGTTTGATTCTATTAAGTACAAATAACCATTAAAAAGGTTCAGAAGTGAACTCCATTCCATTGTCTGTCTGTAAATACTTTACATGGCCTTAATGGGCGATCTCAGCTCGATATTTTGTTGTAACGAGCAAAGTGTCAGACTTGTATTGTAAGACCAGAATAGTCATCAATAAAATTAATTACATATCTATAACCATCTTTTGCTAAGGGTTGAATGGGACCTGCTAAATCACTATATACAAGCACAATGATTTTTGTTGCCTTGCAATCCAAAGTCTTATTTCTGTCATTAGACATCTTCCCTTGAATACATATATCACAGTTAAGAGCATAATTTGATGTTGGTTTTATCTTCATTCCTTTTACTAAGTTGGGTAACTTTTTAATATCAGATTTGTTACAGTGGCCTAAGATTTTATGCAAGTATGTAAGTCATAAGTGGCATTTCTGGCAGAAATGATATTTTTCAGATAATACAAACGTCCTCTTTGTGTTATGTTAAAAACTTGGGGTTAATCAGTTGGCAGTTGTCACACTCAAAACTTATGTGGGCACCATTTTTTGTCACCATTTTAACTGAAAATATATTTTGTTTAAAAGTTGGTATATATATATAAAGCATTTTTTAAGATACATCTACACATGTAACCTTTTCTATTGCATAGTTAAATGCAGACATTACCTCTTTTCAGCATGATGTTATTCACTTGGCTCCCATCAGCTAATTCAACAAAATGGTTCCCTAGTTTAAAATTTGGGTCAAAATTAATAAATTTTGACTCATCAGTTATTACATGCTTGGTAACCCTGCAGTTGACTAATAAATTAGTCTTGTCTGAAACAAAATCATATCCTAAAGTAAAGAAATAGGTTTGGCCTTTAGAGTAGGTTCTTATATTATGACAAAAATCTCTTGGTCTTTGATTTTTACATTCAAAGGCTTTGTGGCCTCTCCTCCCACAAATGTAACAAATAATATTTGTCTTCCCTGGGGAGGGGAATTTTTATAGTCCTCTACTATGCTGAGGTTCCTGGTAATTGTTGTAATATTAATTTGTTGATTTATCATCATAGTGAGAATGGGTAATTACCCCAAGTTTATTCTTTGGGTTAATCTTTTTAAATGTGGTCTTCATTTGTAATATATTGTTAAATTCATCTGGTGGGGGTAACACATAAGCTCTGTTTCTTTGTAACTTTTTAAACATACTTTAAATTCAGAAAAATCAAGGTTTTCTTCTTCTGGGTTATAACCGTTGTAAAAGGTTTAAAATTCGGAAGTAATTCCTTGAGAATCATCGCAATCAGAAGTCTGTCGCTTATAACTTCCCCAGCTTCTTTCAGAATGTTAGAAAAATTCTCTGCCCTTATTGTATAGTCTGTAATAGACTGATTCCAATCTTCTCAAAGATGTTAGCTCTGTATAGAGGGAAATAACATTCGGCTTTCCTTTCGACCAATAATGTTCCCTTATTATCTTTAAGGCTTTTCTTCCATTGCCTCATGCATCTCTTATTACTAAAGACAGA
The DNA here is from genome assembly GCA_963585895.1 of Sepioteuthis lessoniana. Taxonomy (NCBI): domain Eukaryota; kingdom Metazoa; phylum Mollusca; class Cephalopoda; order Myopsida; family Loliginidae; genus Sepioteuthis; species Sepioteuthis lessoniana. Next base: position 45,593 of record CAUZXS010004960.1, read on the forward strand.
CTTTTATCATCCAAAAACTGAATCAGCTTGGCAAAGATTGTAACATTCTTTTTTACAAAGTCGATATCATCACTCTGATCTGTTGGTGACAGTATAATTTGGTGTAAATGTTGAATTCTAAGATATCCTAGGAACTTCACTTCCCACAATTCATACTTGGCTTTATTGCCATTAAAAAAATGATCTGGGCTCATAACCTATTGGAATTCAGGTTGCCATCTTGTTTTTAGTTATGCTATACAAAAGATACACCTAAGTAACAAGGCTGCATTAAGTCTAGACTTTGTAATTTACTATTGTTCATATATGTGATAGTCTTTATTGATTGGCTAATCTACTGCTGCTACTGATGGGAAAGTCTGTAGATATTTGCTAGCAATTTGTAGATGGCTGATACCCATCAGGGTCCCCCCACCAAATAATCCAACACCATTACACCTCCCGAAGTGTCGTTTATATATATATATATATATATATATATATAGTATTGCCCTTAAATAAGTACTCCTGTAGCAGTTTTTTTATAAAGTAATTTTTTTATAAACCAAACATACCAGGATTTTATTGTTTTCAGAGGAACATTATATAATTAATATTATTAGATATTCTTTATCACTAAATTCTCCAGCTTTGAAATTCTGTAATCAAAAATAAAATGGTATAAATAAGGGTGTACTTATTTCTATATTACTACATATTCATATTTTTGGTTACTGTGTTTCAGTGGTTTAGATTTTGGTAACAAATAATACCTTACAATAGCTATTTTGACTATATAATTTTCCACTAGAAATAATAAAATCTTGGTAACCTTATTTCTTCCAGCTACAAGTAAAATAGTTAAACAAATTGGGCTCTCTAGTCTTGGTAGGCCAACCAGTCTAGAAGGATAATACTGAATGCAAAACCAGGAACTGGAATCCCTAAGTCAATCCAAGATTTTCTTTGATTTAATTCTGGAACTTGTGCCAAACTGTATCAACACTTACTCCACTTCCCTTGGACAAGGTTAGTGGTGTAGAGAGAGAGGAACTGCATTTTTGCTTGTCTATATATTCAAGATAGCAATATTGTAGCAGTACCATCCACAGTTCATACAGCTTCACCTACTAAATCTCAATCCCATATTGTGCTTTTAAGAAAAGTTTAGTCAGCTGCAGGTTTTAGTTGCAACCATATAAGTCATGGGTCAACTCCACAAAGAAACAAAAGAACAAACAAAACCAAGAATACATTTGTATTGTTGCTTTTATTCACTCTTCTGGCTTATCTTGGTGTGTGACACCCACAACAGCCAAAGTGAGTTGATCTTAGACAAACTAGGTAAGAAAGGGACCCAGTCCAATGACTAACCCAACTGCCACTGCTCTATGTTGCTACTATCTGATAAATTACTGATTACTCTCTTGAATGTAAGAGGTTCCAACTTCTGGAGAAGAAAATTACCCCTCTTGCATGGACTTCTCAGGGCTAAAATGCTTTAAAAAATGATATCCTTGTCTACTGACCTTTACACATACTAGTGCATCAGATTTCTGTTTTACAAACATTAAAATGCTAACCCTTTCATCCTCATTAGGAAATCCTTCTCTTTTTATTTATCTATCAAAAATTGCTATCTTCCTAACTTGTTTAGCTATCCTTTTGATACTACTATACACACATCCTTGAACATATTTTTTTATTTTATTTCATTTATTCATTATAGAAAAGAAAGTCTATTCCTCACAAGAGGATCCTTCTGGAGAGCAGTTTTATAGGCAGCTTTGTGAGTCAGCCAGTAAGTGAATATCTCCTGGTGGAATTTCTTACTTTTTGTTTTAAATTTTAAAATAATCTTTCCTGTTTCTTTCATAAAACTTAGTTTAATTTTTTGTTCATTTATTTTCCCCTATATTAAAGTGGTCAAAATAAATATCATTTGAGTTAAACTGATTTTTAGGATTAATGTAATAGGTCTAGATTCCTCAACAATTTTGTGTCAAAGAGCAGACTATGTGACAAGCACCATTTACTTTCCAAGACAGATTTATATTTGGATTTAATAAACATTCTATATAACATTTAATTCCTATTTTTTAGACAAAATACAAAGGAAATTGAAGCAAAACAGCAAGTTTTTAAAAATTGTTTATCCATGATGTTTTGAAAAATTATGATGACTGAAGTTATATTTACCAAGATAGAAATGAATAATGAATGGAATATAGAAAACTAATATCTTTAAAATAGCTGGTTAGTTGGATTTTATGACATATCAACTCTTGTAGGTTATTTAAAGCAAAATCCTGCTTATACATATATATATTAAGTGAAGGGGTAGTCCCCATTCTCCTGAGCTCCAGGACCAGAGTTTCACTATCAATTGGCTTAGTGTCATATTTCAGACACTTTTTGTAGGGGAGGGGGTCTTACTCCTCTGCAGAGATGTAATCAGTATATCCTACAGCCCTGACTGACTGGGCTTTCAACACAATTATTCCTGTGAGTTTTCCATTGGTTGAAGCCCTCCAAAACTCTTCTTTTGATATGATATAGAATAGCACCATTGTATTTCTTTTAATGTCCTCAAATCTTACTCTAATGATGAATTTAGAGTTTTGGAAATAAGAAAAAATCACAGGGGTAAGTACACAGGGTGCTGCACTTGCATAATCCTGTAATTTGCTAAAAACTGTTGTTCAAAAATTATCAATACTGGCTTCATAATATTTTTTTCAAATTGACACTGACTCCTCCAGAGAAAATCTAGACACCATCATTTTATTAAATAAGTTGCTCAACTGTGCACACACCTTCATTTAAATTTAAAATTTTTAAATTACAGTTTAGATGCTTTTTGATCCCAACTTGTATTATTATAGAAAAAAATCAAGTCAAGTTTTGATTCAGTAATAAATATAATACAGATATAGTATGTAAAAATAAAAACAATAAATTCCAAATAATTAAATGTGAAATAATGCAAAAAACAACAAACAAGTGTAAATTTTTTTCTTATTTGTATGTCATTGTCTTTTGCAATTCAATGGCAAATTTATCTTTGGATTTTATTATGAACATAAAAAAATAAACCCTTATATAAAACAATAATCAAATCATATAAATAAAACATTAGTTTCCTATATTAATTTGACCATAACACCTAGTTATGACAATTGTCTTGTTGAGGAGGCTTAAAATATGGTGATTGCAACTCTGCAGAGGGGTACCCCCCCCATGGGATCACCTGTTGGCTATGGGCAATTGTCTTGTTGTTATGACAATTGTCTTGTTGAGGAGGCTTAAAATATGATGACTGTATCCGTTGTTGTAAAGAGGTGTAAAACTTGGCCTCCTTTCGCCCTGTCGGCTGGGGCTGTAGAATATACCAACTGCACCTCTGCAGAGGGGTAAGAGCTCCCCAATGGGACCACTTGTTGGCCATGGGCAGTGACTTGTAAGGCACTAGGACGGGATCCTGGTGGTTGAGCAGTCATTGATCCGGCGACAAAGTGGTCAATGGCTTGCAACACACTACTTTGGCCCTTACTTGGTCTGACAAGTGGTTGGATAGGCCCGATCTGATCATTCGGCTGGTCTCATCATGCCTTAGCACCTGTATGTTTATTTTCTTCCAAATGTACTATTCAATCTGCATTTGCAGAACAATTCCCAATCCTTTTATCTTATAGGTACTAGAAGGCGGAGGCTGAGGGTCAATTGTGTTGAGAGCAGAGTTTTGACTACTGTTATATTGTACGGCATTAAAATCAGAAATTGGCAGAGGCTCAAAATTTTGCTCTTGATATGAGTACATTGGTAATGTATCCCTGTCTCAGCCAGGGTGAATGGGTTTTTCCCCTGGTTTATTCCCAACACAAGTTGGACTCTGTGGTGGGTGGTGGAGCATAGGACCAATGAAAAATATACACCAATCATGACCTTCCTTCAAAAAATCCAAAAGATATTTATTCAATTCCGACTCAGAAACAGAAAGTGACTTCCCCAGATTTATCATTATTGAATCATTACAAGATATAAAATTAGATCAACTGTCACCTTTTCTGATTGAGAAAATAATATCCAATAGATCCAACCCAAAAAATGTGAAGAAACTCCAAAATGCTTGTGAAAGTAGAAATCAAAAAACATGCTGAAAACCTACTAAAAATGGAGAAATTTAATAATCTCAAATGCCATGCCGATTGAGATGCAAAATTAAATACCTCCAAAACCATTGTGAAAAGTAAAGAACTGTCACTAGCAACACCAGAAGATATTAAAAAGGCTTTTAAAAAACAAGGAATAAAAGAATACAGAAGAGTCACAATTCACTAAAATGATGAAACCATACAGACCCATACATACATTCTGACTTTTGAGAAACCATCAATACCAAAAGAAATCAGAATTGGCTACACAATAAAAAGGATAGAGCAGTATATACTAGCTGCCCTGCAAAGCTTCAAATGTCAAAAATTTGGACACCACAAAGAGATATGCAGAGGACACCAAGTATGTGGCAAATGTGGTGAATGTGACCCAGATCATATGGAAAATGAATGCAAGAGCATAAAATGCTCAAACTGCCATGAGGAACACCCTGCTTTTTCAAGAATCTGTGGCATTTATAAGAAAGAAAAAGAGATAATGTTTATCAAACACACAAAATATATCTCTTTCTCTGAAGCAAGGGAAATTGTCGAAAGCTATATGAGAACCAAAACATATGCTAATGTAGCACAAAAAGTAAATCAACCACTCCAGGATAGCACTTCAATCGATAAATACCAAAAACTAATAGACAAGTTGATAAATTTAAAAGCTAACAAATGGTTAACATTCCAAGAAAACCTCAACTGAAACAAAACAAAGTGAGCCTTGTATAAAAACTAAAATAAATACTCATACCAACACAGAAGAAAACCCTAAAACAACTGAACAAGCTAAAGAAAAGTGACAAAGGTCAACGGTACGATCTCCAGATATTAACAAAGATATTAATGAAAATAAAACGAAAGATATTACCATTAAAAAACAAAATCCAATTAAAAGAATTACTCAAACACAGCCCTCCCCAATAATCACATCAAACAAATTTGAAGAGCTTGAAGAAATGGTGATGGAAAATAAAATTCCAACCAACAAATCTCAACCAAAAAAGTCCAAAAATCTTTAAACTTAATAAATAAAATAATCCAATGGAACATCAGAGGAGCAATTGTTACTACTTATTACAAAATACTGCCTAGCAATCATATGCCTTCAAGAAACTATCCTCAAAAACAACACCACCATCAACATGAAAAACTATTATTTGTACAACTATATTAAACAGTACACTGATAGACCTTGTGGCAGATCATCTATAATTATTAACAACAACATTCCTCACAGCGAAATTACACTAAATACAAACATGCAAGCAGTAGCTATATCAGCAACCCTCCACAAAACAATAACAGTGTGTTCAGTATATATTCCTCAAAATGAAGAACCCAAAGAATTAGAACTGAACAATTTACTAGAACAACTACCAAGATCCTTCATTATAATGGGGGACTTCAATAGCCATAATGAGATCTGGGGAAGTAAGAAAACTGACAAAAAGGGCTAAGTAATAGAATCTTTATTAAATCAACATCAGTTGTGCATGTACAATAATAAATCCAACACACATCTGCACCCAGCTACAGGCACATATTCTGCAATAGATCTAACAATATGTGACCCTAACCTGCTTCTCGATTACAACTGGCAAGTACATGATGACACCTGTGGAAGTGACCACTTTCCAATTCTATTAGAAAACAGCACTGATGAAGTGAGTAAAAGAACTCCAAACTGAAACCTGGGAAAGGCTAATTGGGATGGATTTAAAGCCCAACTAATCCCAGAAGCCAATAAAAACAATGAGGAAAACATTTTATATTTTACAAACACACTGTTAAACATAGCTGAAGAACATATACCCAAAAGCTCTACCTCTACAAAATACAATAGGCCATGGTTCAATGAAGAATGTAAAAAAGCTGTCAGATTATGCTGAGCAACTTTTAAAAAATTTAAAATAAACCCAACAGGAGAAAATTTAAGCACTTACAAAAACAGCCAAGCCAAAGCCAAAAAATCATCAAAGACTTCAAAAGAAATACATGGAGAAATTACGTTGCCAAAATAAATAGTAACACAAAGTTAAAAAAAAAAGTATGATTTCAAAAATAACTGGCAAAAATAACAATACTCCTACAAAACACCTCACTCTCAATAATCTGAAGATTACAAACTTTCTTGCAAAATTCATCCACCAAAAACCAAAGCAAAAGTTTTCAAATCATCAAAACAAAAGCAGAAAAAGTAAAAATCAAATTTCAAAGCAAAAATACCAAAAGCTACAACCAACCTTTCTCTATAGCAGAACTAAAAGACTCCCTCAACAAGGCCCACAATGCAGCAGTTGGACCCGACAAAATACTTTATCAGTTCCTGAAAGAATTACCTGAACCATCCACAAATTTCCTCCTACAAATCTTCAATGATTTATGGAACAGCGGTGACATACCTAAAATATGGAAAGAAACCACAGTTATACTGGTATCCAAACCTTTCAAAGACAATACAAACGCAAAATATTACAGACCCATTACTCTCAGCAGTTGTGTCTGCAGAACACTAGAAAGAATGGTAAATGCCAGATTAATCTGGTATTTAGAAACCAATAGATTAATAACAGAATATCAATCTGGTTTCAGAAGCCAAAGAAGCCTGATAGATCACCTGATTCAATTAGAAACATTCATCAGGGAGGCTTCTATTAAAAAAGAACATCTAGTAGCAGTTTATTTTTTTATCTTGAAAAAGCATATGACACAATCTGGAAGTACGGCATTGTAAAAGATCTCAAAAACCTTGGATTAGAAGGCAGAATGCTAATATTTATCCAAAACTTCCTTCAAGATAGACGATTTAGAGTAAGAATGGGAGAGGTTTTCTCTGAAGAAAAACAAGAAACGGGTGTACCACAAGGCAGTGTATTGTCTGTCACACTGTTCAATATAAAAATTAACAATATTGTTAAAAACATTAATAGCGGAACAAACTGTGCTTTGTATGTGGATGACTTCCTGATCTGTTACAGAGCAAGAAACATGAACCACATAGAAAGACAACTTCAAATATGCCTTGATAAGCTCCACAAATGGACTACAGAGAATGGATTAAAATTTTTAAAAGAAAAAATGAAATGCGTCCACTTCTACAACCAATGTAAGCTCCACCTTGACCCAGTACTGAAAATTGACCACACCGAAATACCAATTGTTGAACACTACAAACCTAGGAATCATTTTTGACCGCAAATTCTCCTTCATTCCACATATTAAATACTTGAGAACAAAATGTTACAAAACCATACAATTACTTAGAACTATAGCACACACTAACTGAGGAGGAAGCAAAGAAATATTATTAAAATTATATTGTTCATTAATCAGATCAAAACTCAATTATGGCTGCTTTATATATGGGGCAGCCAGAAAAAACATATCTGAAAGAACTAAATACCATACACCACCAAGGACTTAGACTAGCCCTTGGAGCATATAGCACTTCTCCTGTTGGAAGCCTATACACAGAAGCAGATGAACCACCTCTTACACTAAGACGTGAAAAACTGGCTCTCCAATATTCTACAAAGCTGAAATCTTGCCTATCCAACCCTGCTTATGACTGCACCTTCAACCCTAAATACAAGCAACATTTTGAAAGAAAAGAAAAAAACAATAAAACCTTTTGGCCTTTAGATGAAGTCGACCCTACAAGAATAAAAAATACCACTAAATAATATATACAAAAGCACTTTACCACAAACACCACCTTGGATCATTAAAATCCCAAAGTGATTCTTGAACTGAACAAACTTTCTAAAACCAAAACCCACCCCAGCACTTATGAAGAGAAATTTCACAATATTCTCCAACACCATCCCGACCACCTATATGTCTTTACGGAGGGCTCCAAGGACAACAATAAAACAGCGTGTGCAGCTGTTTTATTCAAAACAATTCTTAGAGCTTTCCATTGGAAGAGCTTTCTTATCTTCACAGCAGAAGCAATAAACCTAGCTCTCAACATCATCTCAAAGAGTAAACATAAGAAATTTATCATATTTTCAGACTCATTCTCTGTTTTACTATCATTAAGAAATAAAAAATTTGAGAACCCTCTTATCTTTAAATTGTTGAGTAGATTAGACTCTGTCAAATAGTAAAGAAATAATTATATGCTGGATCCCAACCCACATTGGAGTGAGAGAAAATGAAAGAGCAGACTCGGCAGCCAAATCGGCCTTAGATCTGACCCTCGACAAATCCAGGATTCCATATACTGACTTGAAACTCACAATTAATAAATTCCTTCACACGAAATGGCAACAACGATGAAACAATAACATCCACTGTAAATTCTTCCAAATTCAGCCTACCTTTGGGAGAATGGAGACCAGCTTTGAGAAAATCAAGAAGAGAACAAGCCATTATATCCTGATTGCACATTGGTCATGCAAGGCTTACTCACTCTTTCATACTAAAACAGGAACCAATATCACAGTGTTTGACCTGTCAGACAACTTGTACCATTAAACACTTTCTTATAGAATGTAGAGCTTTCACTGTTATCAGAAAGCGATTTTTCAAAGTGAATAATTTAATTGATCTGTTTGATAACATCAAAATAGATGACATTCTGTCCTTCTTCAGAGAGACAGAGTTGTACCAAAAAATATGATGAATTAAAACTGGTTAATCATGTGTGAACAAATGAAATCCTGCTGATAAAAAATTTTACTTACTAAGTATTTGTTTAGAAATCTTTGGTTGAATTTATATACATATAGACAGAATTTGGTGTTAAATAACCTACAAAGGTTGATATGCCATAAAACCCAACCAACCAACCCCCCAGATGCATCCTAGATATGACAATAAACTGCATCCAGTAGTGAGGCTCCAGTTCTGGAGCTCTGGAAATGTAGAGTTACCTCTTTCTTGCTATTACTCCCAGGTTCACTCTAATCCAGAGTTATAGTACCTGTTAGGATCCTAGCTATGAGTCAAATTGATCTTCTGGAAAATGATTAGTTTTTGATAGGAATACTTGAAACCATATAAATGTATGCGCCCAAATGATTATTATTGAATAGGAATTGTTACTTGAAACTATATAATTGCAAAATAAGACTCACTTCAGCATAATGTAACTCTGCAAGAGCTGACATGCTGTAAAACCAACTGATGAAATCAAATTTGAACTAAACATTTCTAATATTGAATGAAAACAAGGAAAAATTTATTAAAAGAATTATCAAAACAGAATTTGACTATTGGCTTCAATAGAACTTGTTTAAAAGAAAAATTCCAATCAAAATATACTTACATACTACCCCTTTTAAAAATTATGGAATTATCACACTTAAAGGATGTTCACCTTGTTTTTTTATTTAGCAGTAAATAAACTAATAAAAGATAAAATACAAAATATTTTTTCTTCAATAGCTGAACATTCTGACTTTAAACAAACTATTCAAATTAATTATTTAAATTTTAATTAGATTATTTAAATTGATGGTATAAATTTTTTCCAAGCCTTATAGTGGAAAATATTATGGAGTAACCCAATTTTGAGAAAGTGAACTTTTCCTAAGTGTGCTAATTGCCAGGATGAGTATATCGTACTGTAACTGTATTTCTGAAATAGCTATCAATTTTTTATATTATTATTATTATTTACTCCTTGAGAGTTTTTCACATCAGTTTTAGCTGATGGTCTTTCACTGGATTTTGAGTCTCCAGGATTCTTCTCAGTATTCTGGCTGTTCTCAATAATGTTGTAGTTTGGATAGTCCCCACTCGTCCTCCTACCTCCAAGTCTTCCAGTCTTTTTAATAATCCTTTGGTAACTGTACCAAAAGCAGCAATCATGATTGGTATAATTGTCACCTTCATGTTCCATAGTTTTTTCAATTCCCTAGCAAGGCCAAGGTACTTATCCATTCTTCTTTTCACTTTCCTTCAGTTTTATTCTGTGGTCACCCAGGACAGCAAAGTCCACAATTTGGCAAGTTCTCTTTTTTTTTATTGATTATTATAAGGTCTGGTCTTCTGGCCAAGATTTTGTAATCTGTTTGCATATCAAAGTCCCATAGGAGTTTATGTATCATTCTTTAGGACAGATGCTAGGTTGTGCATATACCATTTGTTTGTATGTTCAAATTTCAATTTCTTGCACATCTCCCAGTGGATTACCTTGCCTACCCTGTCTTGTCTAGTCTTATACTCCTTCTGTGCTAATTTGCTGCATTCGCTTATCATGTGATTGATGGTTTCGTCTCCATCACCACATAACCTACATTTCCTATTTTGTTGCATCTTTTCTATTCCCACTTTGATATGATTGATTTGTATGGTATTGTTTCATGCTGCTATTAAAAGAGAATCTGTTTCTCTCTTAAGGTTTCCTTTTCATTGCCATGTCCAGACTTTCTTGTGTGAGATGTTGCTTATTAGTCATTTAAAATGCCCAGAGAGTTGTTTTCTTCCTATTTTTGTTTTCTAGTTATTGTCATTCTGTTGGTCTTTGTGTTGTCATTATCATTTCTGGTGTTTGTAATCAATCCTCCTTCATGCTTTTCTATGTAGTCTTTGAGTCATTGTATCAATGCATCAATGCTGTCTTCCCTCTTTTCTTGATACATATAGTCTGTCAATGGCATCTATGGGATGTAATGCTTTCTGCATGGTCATTAGTTTTCTTGTTCTTTGGTCCATTTGCTTAAGTTCTTCTTTGGTTCACTTCAAAAAGTGTCCCGAATATCTAACGAGGGGTACAGCCCAGGTATTTATTCCTTTGATAAGGTTTCTGCTACATAGTTTTTGTCTTGCATAGCTTTCTGGTTTTCCTGAGATATTTTCTTAATTTTTTCTTTCATCTCCACATGTTTGATGGTGTTAGCTTCCAAGATGCCCAAGTATTTGTACATTTCCTTTTCTCCGAGCATTCTAATCTTCTTTTGATTTGGCAGTTCCATTCTGTCTGTCAGGTGTTGTTCACTGCTTTTCATTACTAGCATGGTACATCTTTCTATGCCAAATTCTATCCATATGTTTTGACTGTATATTCTAACTGCATGTATTAGAGTTTCCAGTTCTTTTTCATTTTTGGCAAACAGTTTGATGTCATCCATGTACATTAGGTGATTGATCTTTTCTTGTGATTTACTAAGTTTGTATCTGGCTATACATTTTCTAAAAATGTGGTTAAGTGGCATCATCACAATTATGAATAGTAACGGTGATAGTGCATCTCCTTGAAATATACCTCTTTGGACCTTCACTTCAGCTAAGTTTCTCCTTCCTGTTGTTAATTCCACTTTCCAGGTTTTCATAGTTTTCTCAATAAAGTTTATGACTTCATCTGATATTTTGTACATTTTAAGGCAGTTTATTATCCAGCTTTGCGGGACCATATCATATGCCTTTTCGTAGTCAATCCATGCCGTAGCTAGATTTTTCCATCTGGTCTTGCTCTTGTTTAGGATGTGCTGATCTATGTAAAGTAACACTCCTGTGCTTCTGGATCCTTTGTGGCATTTTTTTCGGTTCCTCAGGGAACAATTTGCGGATTGTTAGTGAGTAGTAAATCTCTTCCCTTATTTGTGCTGTTAAGATTTTCCACATCATCGTTAGGTAGGTTATGGGTCTATAGTTGTTTGGGGTGGTTCCTTTGAGGGGGTCCTTCTGGATCAATGTGATCTTTCCTTTGGTCATCCATTTGAGTACATGTGCTCCTTGTAGGCATCTGTTCATTTCTAGTGCTAGTCTGATGTGAATGGAGGTGAATTTCTTGAACCAGAATCCATATATTCCATTATGGCCAGGTGTTTTCCAATTTGATATTTTTTTAGTGTTGTTTTTGAGTATTTCCGCTTTTGGGCCTTCTTCGAGCCCTTCTAATTCTTTTTTCATATTGCTTATCCATTTGGCTTTTTTGTCATATTCTCTTGGTTGCTATAGTTTAGTCCAAAATTGTTTGGTTTCTTTTGCATCCATTTGTTGGTAGAATTTTCTTTCATTGTTTTGGAATGTCCTGTTTTATTTGTATTGTTTTACCCTTTGTCAATGTCTTTTTAATCTTCCTTCTTTCACCAGTACATTCTGGTTTATTTCCTCAAGTTTTATTGTTCCTTTTTCTTGTGTTGCTTTTTCCTTTTTGTCTCTACATGTTCCAGCGTCTTTCCTTTGTTTTATCATTTTTGTCTGTTTTCATAGATTTTTTTTATTTGTATTTCCAGTCGAATTTCCCATCCTGGTTTTGATTTTTTTCTTGGTGCTTTTTGAGGGGATCCCAATTTTCTCACAAACTAATTTTGCCACTGTATAGATTAGTTCATTTAATTTGGTTATGGTTTTTGTTGATATATAAGTTAGTACTTGATTTATTTTTTCCGTTTCTGTCTTGACTGTTCTCCATTCTATGTTTTCTAGTGATGGTAATGTAGTCTTTTTTCCCCATTCATAATTCACTTTAAATTTTCTAGGTTTACATTTTGTTCTTGTGTTCGGGTTTGCTCTGTGTTGTTTGGTTGTGTGTTGTTTCTATTTTCCAAAGTTGGCGGTTTATTTTGGTTAAACTGTTTTTGTTTGTTAATACTTGGTGTGTCTAATATTATATTACTATCTTGTTCATTATTTATTTTCTGGTCTATTTCTAGTATTTCAAGGTCAAAAAACCAACCTTTCTTTATTTTTGTCCTAACTTGGTTAGCAAGTCTTTGGCTTGTTGTCTGAAAACGAGTGCATTCTTGCCAGATCTCTATCATTCTTTTCCTATATCCTCTTTGTGTAGGGTTGCTCCTAAAATAGCAGTGTTGTGCAAGTTGGTTGTCTTCTCTAGTCGATGTTTTGTGTTTGTGTCACTGATTTGTGTGATTCCTTAAATTGTCATTCGTGTACCTGAAAAAAGAACAGCCAACATTCGCAGGGTGACAATCGGGTCTCCTATGTTGGCTTTTAGGAGAGCACTTGCTGATCATGATACCCAAGCCTGTTGACTGGGTCCCACGTTGTGTCCTATTTTGATTCAACAATTTTTATAATGGGTGGTATATTGTTGCTATACCAGACCCAGGGGTTGTTTAAAATCTGTGTGCCTGACAGACAGACATGACCTGGTTTTCTTTAGGAAAACTCTTAAGCAGGTAAAAACAAGTTTTTTCCTCTGTTTATTATTATTATTAATAATAATAAGTAGTAGTAGTCGTTGTCCTCCTCCTCCTCTTCTCAACTGGGGAATAAGACTTGAACAATTCAACACCTCAGATCTTTCTCAGCTTGCCTTCAAATTTTCTATGCTGAATATTCTTTGTTCTCCAAGCCTTTACTTCCAAGCTTGTGTCCATCTTAATGTTACCCTTGGTATCCTGTCCTGGTTCATTCTGAATGCATAAGAGAACCATTGATATTTAATAAGAGATAAACGCATGTTATTGTAACTAAAAAAGGTTGTCTTATTGTAGGGGATGAGTTTTCAAAGAGGAAAGCTTTAAAAAATCATTTGACTATTGTTGACTTGAATTTCAACATTTGGCAAGAGATTATCAGGATTTGTAGCGTATCTCAAAGAAGGTATGTTGGCTTCTTTTGTTGTAATGGGATCATCTGTGTGAAAGAAAAGTCAGAAAAGTAGCGTTTTTTTTTACAATTTTGAAGTTTTTATTACTTGTATTTTGTTATCTCTCAAGTGTGACGCAGTATAAAATATTTATCCCAAGACGGGAGTTTATTTTTTGCACGTGTGAAGACAGGGCAGCCTTGCACTTGATCCCTCACAGAATAAGTTCCAGTTAAGATTCCCTAGAGTGTTCGCCAATGGCCCGGGAGACCTGGGTTCAATCCCAGGTCGAGTCATACCAAAGACTTTAAAAATGGAACTTGATACCACCTTGCTTAACACTCAGCATTATAAGGTACGGTTCAAGGGTAAAGTGGAGCAATCCTGGGAATGGAGTAGCGCCCTCCCCTACACCTTGGTGTAGTAGCTATCGAAAAGGGAGCCTTCGGGTCACCCTCGACTAACTTTTTGGGCACAGGGAAACTGGTAGATTATGTTGGGGTTAATTTGCGGCTAGACTGACCACTGCTGGCAAGGGATTTCCAAATTTCACATTACACACCCACCAGACCACTACCTCTTCCTACCCCTAGGATAATGGAAGAAATGGGCCTCTAGGTTTAGATATAATAATATTAATTATCGTAGTCGACAATTCCAGTTTCCTGTGTAATATTTTTAAAGGCGAGTAGGACATTTAGCGAGAATAACATGAGGTGAATGAAGCTGAAAAGGAATATGCAATAGACAACTTGATAGGCAGACAACACAATTAATAAATTTCGACACGAGGAGAGATATAAAATATAACAAGGTTTTTAATTCATGCGGACACACATATTTAACGTGTCAGCTATATTATCAGTGAATAATATCAAATATACAAATGTCTTTCTTCCTTATTCTTTTCGTTCTTCCTTCTTTAAATTGAGAGAGGGAGAGAGAGAGAGAGTATGTAATTGCAGTACTTAAGAAGAGTGGAGGGAGAAACAGTCTTAATGTTTACTTAGCTTTTTGACAGGTTCCTTCTGAGAGTATTTTCTCTTTTACGGGCTAGCGGGTTTTTATATAGCTTGGCTTGAATGTGTCTGTCATCTTGTTCAAGAGCTCTATTTTGCTTCTTCACCCAGTTTGGCATGAGATTCGCCCGTGCGTTCATGGTGACCTCCGTCCACTAAACTAATTTCTTTCTTTCTATTTCCGCTGACGAAGAAAAAAGCTACTTCCATTTTTAGGGTTCTGGCCAATCATTCGGCCTCTTTCTCCTTCCTTCACCCTGTCAGGCGATTCGTTCGGACTACTATCTCTTCCACCCGGGTGAGGTTACGGGGTACAGATAGCCTGACCTACATTCTTTACTTTCTTCAATAGGCCAGCCGAAGTTGACCTACATTCCTTATTTCTCTTTTAACAGTCAGTCTTTGGCAGCCTGTTAATTCAAACACAGAGGGGTAGGGGAAATTCCTTATTTCTCTCCTCTCAATGGTTGACCACGTGACACAAGACTTTGGTCAAAGTAATCTTACTACAACTATAGATTCATTTTCTCTGCTCTCCCTAGCTTAACTCCTCTGAGCATAAGCTGGCTTCAACTCCAAATGCATCCTTCTGACTAACTCACGTCTCTTCATATATATGATAACCTTTCATGAACTGTCCCCTATCATCAGAGGCATGATTACATATGCAATTTTTTCAAGTTTGCATCCAACAACTTGGCAAAGGGCCAATGCAGTGATGAGCCTATGTGCCTTACATTATATTTTATTTGGGATTTTTATTGCACGAATGAAAAATCTAAAAAGATTCAAAAAGAAGTTTTTATCATGTTATTTATTTCTTGCTTTCTTTGAATGTACTATTTTCTTTTTCCCATTCCAAGTCAGTTTAAAAGTTTTTCAATAAAGTTTTTGTTAACTATTCTATACAGTATTTTCTTCAAATATAGCCATTCCCCACCCTATGTCATTAATTAGTTTCAAAAGCTGGAACACAACCTGGTTTTTGAAAACCAGATGTATTGCCTTAAAATGAGAACAAATATAGTAAAACTAGTGTAAGTAACTTGCAAAAAAATATAACTTGAAAAACTTTAAAGAACACAAAAATATATTTTAGTTATATTCTTTAAAGAATGAACACAATCATATTATTTACCTTTTTATTTTTCCCTTAAAAATGCCTTAAGTATAACGACAAACATCTTACAATCAATGTAAACAACATGCAAAAGAATATTACTTTTGTTAAGGCATTAAAGAATATTAATAATATTTTAGTTTTGATTTATAAAGAATAGTACATAATTTGTAAAGAATAATACATAATTTTTTCGTGTAAATATTCTATTGTACTGTATGTACATCTATTTTTTTGTATTTTGAATTGTTTTAACTTTTTATTTTTATTGTTAATTTTTATGTATCTTATTTATTTTAAATATCTTTTGAAAGAAGAATTTATTTATTTATTTTTTTTTTTATCATGACATTTTTAAAGTTGTTGAGTGATGTAATGTTGGATGCTGAACTGAAATTTAGTCTAGAAAAGTGGTGCAGTATTACTGTAATGCCACTTCAAAATGAAACTTGAATTTTTTTAATATATTCTTGCAAAAATAAAAAGTGAAAGAGGGAATAATTTGTAAAGAATGTCTTAAAATCTATTTATCTTCCACTTCTTTTCCATTAGAACTCCCTCCTGTTGGCTATATATGTGAACATCTGAAAGACAGAAACTTCATTATGCAGCAACATTATCTGAGTAAAAACAGAATGATAATTTTTATTGAAGCTCTCAAGGTTAGTTGCAATTTCAATACTTAAAACATACTTGTATATACAGTACAGTAATAGAGTTAGAAGAGTAAAGGCTTAAGATTTGATCCTGAGTGCCAAATTGGTGAAGATAGTTATTGTAAACTCAGGTATCCATAAAACAGGAAAGAAAGAGAAGAAAATAAACATCTGCTGTCCAACCTTCTTCACCTGATATCCAACTTTCTGTAAGACTTTACTCCCCTACCCACGAATTCTATACCAGAATTCATTTCTCTCTCAAAAACTTCATTGAAATTCACTAATTTTTTTCCAATTAAGGAATGACATTTCCTTGATAATTTTTAAAGTAAAAATCCTGTTTACTTTATAAATCTTTTGCAGGTGTTTTCCCATGACTTTTGTTCTTCTTTTACTCTGCGCCTAACAACATTGGGATCATTTCCAGATCAATTTACCTCACTCCTTCTGTACATAATGATACACAAGCTATGCAACATAGCTGTCAAACTGATATATTATACTAGGGTGAGTCAAAAGTTTTGCAGAATAGAGTTATGTGCTCATCTTCAGTGTGTATATCACATGACTGAAGCAGTTCAAACTGTGGAATGTACCCACTGTGGTTGAAAGTATCATGGTAGTTGGTGTGTACTGACACATGCGTTGCTTCATTTCATGTGTAATTCGAAAGCCACACAAATGAACATGCAACACAATCTAATTCAGAAACTTATGCTTTATAAGTTTGAACTGGGTCACAATGCAATGGAAGCAACCAAAAACATTTGTGTAAAAGGTGAAGATGCTGTTGATCACACAGTAACCAAATGGTTCAAGAAATTTTGCTCAGGTTGCAAGAACCTCAATGACCTGTCAAGGCCTGGTAGGCCTAAAACCATGAATTCTGAAGCTGTATTCTAAGCCAGAGAGGCAAATTAAGCGAGTTCAGCATCTTACATTTAAGTGTGATTTATCACCTTCACAACCTCAGCAAAAGCATCTGGTGTTGCCAAATTGTGCCTAATTTTATCAAAATATTTTAAAATTTATGACTCACTAATATATGTGAACTGGTACAAAAATAATAATGTGAATAAAAATGAAATAGAAAAATTGATTTTTCAATTAAATGCCCAAGTTTTAAGAAAATATTGGTTATAAAATTGGTTCTACTCAGTGCCATAGACAGTCTGCAGGTTGCATGTGGCCCCTGTTCTATACTAATATTAAGAAAAAGTCTAGTTAAGTAATCTTATATTTTTATCCTACATGTTGAGAAAAAAGTTTAGTGATGTTTTCCAAGTAAAAAAAAGTTAATTTAAAAATTTCATTTAATAAATTATTCAAACTATTACAGCAAAATACAACAATTGAAACTCTTGACCTCACAGATAATAACATCTGTTCAGAGAATATTGTATCATTGGTTGAAGTGTTAAGAAAAAATACAAAAATATTCAGTTTGGTGAGTAGAAAACTTTAAAATACATGTATTTATTAATTGATTATTATTTGATTTTTAAAATTGTAAATACATAATCATTATAAATTATTAGGATACTCCAGTTAAAAAATATTAACAAATAATCTATTTGATATTATAAGAAATGTCAGAAGCTAGTCATTAATTATCAAGGTTATGTTGATAGAAGAATGAGCCAGAAAGTGATTAATTAAGTACATATTGGTAATTTAACGATATATTTTATATAAATGACAAAACAAATGATAAAAGAACGGTAATAGCAATGAACTGAAAATCCTGTGAACCTTCTCCCATATACACTCCTAAACAGTTTATCACTGACTTGTTGGCTTTATCCATGTTCTATTTGGTTTTCTTAAAAGAGAACATGGCTTGTTGGTATTGGTCAAAACTGGAACTGCTCAGTCTACTTTTTTCAAGAAAGAAAGGATAGGATTATTGCAACAGCTAGAAAGAAATGAAAAATGGCTATCTTAGATGTCTAAGATGTTTTTATTCACATTGGGTTACAGCTTGAGTCAAATCTCAATGCTAATATTTTCTCAGCAAATTTGTGACATTTAGATCTTCTTTGTTTTCTCTAGGGTGTTTGTGACAGCAGTCCTCCTGCTAGAAGATTGCCCTATCAATACTTAGCTCAACTTACTCCCAAACTAAAAGGTACTTGTATAATAATTATCATAAAAAAAATGGACCCAGTGACCAGAATTCAAGTCCTGAACACAGCTGTTTGCATTTCACATAGTGCTAATACCTTTTCGAAAAGTATGAATTCAACTATTCTCCTCTCAGATATGAGTAAATAGAGCAGACTGGACTTTTTAACCTTGGTGTGACAACTAATCTAGGAAAAAGAACATTCTGAATTAAAACCAGTTTTGCTCTGCTTGAGATGTAAAATTTAGGTAAATACATACTCTCAAAGCAAAAAGCACAGCTGAATATATAGTAAACTCAATTTGGAAAAATGTCTGTTTCACTTAAGGTGTCATTTGCAATTACTTTCTATTGTTCAGAGATAAAAAAAAAAAAAAAAAAAAGAAGATATTCGTCTGGCCTCTGAGATCCTATCACTCATTCAGTGTCTGCCTCCATGCAAATAGTCTAGGATTTGAAGTTACATGAACTGACAATAAATTTATCCATCCCACTTTTTATTGCAGCTCTAAACACAGGTATTTCATAGAACTATATTTTTGTGGGAATTGAAGAATATGCTGATTGCACCTTTGCAGAGGGGTTAGACCCCCTGCCCTGCATTCACCTACAAGTGTCTTGTGTATGATGCTAAATTATCTGTTGAGTCTCCAGTTCAGGAGCTTTACAGAATATGGAGTTCTCTTTCATTGCTATTACTCCCATGTACACTCTGGCTTGAAGTGATAGTACCTTTAAGTCCCCATCTATGGTTCAAATAGAACTATTCTATCATTTACTATATTTGAAACTATTTAATTGCTTGCAAATGAATGATTAATATTATATAGAATTATTAGTGTTAAATGACAATACTTGAAACAATTTAACTGTGTGAAAACAAATGAGCTCATTTAAAAATAATGTTACCTACAAATATATAAACAGGATTTAGCATTAAATAATTCACAAGGGTTTATATGCCATTAAAAACCACCAAAGAAAACAAACTAAGGTGATATTAATTCATTGCTTATACTTGAAATGTGAATAAAACACAATTCAAAACCAATAAAGGACTTGTGCAGAGAAAAGCATACTTGTGTGTGAGGACTTTTTTCAATATTCATTTATTTTTAATACTTTTATTAATTTTGACTAGTATTTTCTTTTATCTTTTATTTGCTTTTTTATCAAAACTAACTCCTGTTCATAAAAAAAAAAAATAATGATAATTGTAAAGTCCTTATATCTGAGGTAATGGATACTTGCTAGGTATGGACTATTACCAAGATGAATCGATAAAATGGATGATGATTAAAGACGGAGGGAGAACGAACATCTGCTGCTATGCCTGGTATATTCCTTTATTGACCAAATCCCCCGGATGTTGTAGGGGCCGTAACCCCTGTGGCATCAGAGGTTATTTCCCTTTTGTTAGGATATTACAATAATGAGAAACAGTAAGAATTAGAGACAGTAATAAAGAATAAGTTTTCATTAAGAGTCAAACTCACATTCCATTTTGTTTCTGGGATACATGATTATCCATATCAGCTTCTTTACTAACTAATGAAACATTATCAGTCATTATTATTATTAATTTTGATTGATATTTTCTTTAATCTTTTTTAGTTATTCAGGTTGTTATTTCTATGTCAACAAGGAAATGATCTTTTCTTTAACAAAAATAAAAATTCATCTAATTTTTGTATGAGGATCATTAAATAAGTTTTCAGATTTTTTCGTATGGGCACTTTTATTGATAGTACACACATGAAACTCTAGACCCCTTCGAAGTAATTTCCTCCAGCTGCAATGCACTTGTTGTACCGTTCCAACAACTTCTGGAAGGCCCCATGGAAGTCCTCTTGTGTGAGCGTGTCAATGACCTTCGTCACAGCCTCTTTCATCTCCTCAATTGTCTCATAACGACAGCCTCTGAGCTTAGGGAATAACCAAAGTCCCAGGGAGCAAGGTCTGGACTATAGGGAGGGTGAGGAATGTCTTGATGCCCATCTTGGTCAAATAGTCTGGAGTTGTGGACTGGTGCATTGTCCTGGTGGAAATGCCACTGACCTGATTTGGAGAGTGCTGGCCTCTTCCGATGGAATCTCTTCCTGAACTCCCTTAAAACCTCAACATAGTAACCCTAACCCTTTGGCCAATCAAGTCTGGTGTATTGACTTCCTTACTCCTCCCACACCTCTCATCATCCCTCACAGACTCTGTGCTTTCCTTGAATCTCTTATGCCACTCAAAAACTGATGCTCGATTCATGCAAGATGGTCAAAAAGCAGTCTGAAGCATTCCATACGTTTCTGTGGCATTTTTTCCAAGGTTAAAACAGAATTTTATTGCATATCGTTCTTCTAAAGTGTCCAGATTGCATTTTTGAAATTCACCAGCTGTGACAATCAGGATTTAGTAGGGTGTATTCCAATTGCTGCTGTAGCTGTTCATTTGAACCTGAAATCATAAAAATTGGTCAGTCATCTCATAAGATGTATAGCAATAACATACTGAATTTTCATGAATCTACAACAATTTTAAATGCCTGTACAAAAAAAAGTCTGGAAACTTATTGAATTCACCACATATTTATTGAATTAATTTGGCTCAAATTCTGAAGCTGTAACCTTTTTGCAATATATTAGTAATTTTCTCTCACTACTGACTTATTAAAAATTCCATTGTTATAGTAACATAGAGCATGTTTGGTGGTGAGAAATGCTTTGTGTTAACATAACAATGGAATTTCTCATTATACTGTAGTGAGACCATAAATAAATGTCACTTGTATTTTATTATAATTGAGTGTTGGATCCTAAAAAGAGGGTACTTGAAATTGTAGGTTGTACCTGGAAGAAAAATACTATAAGCTTTCCAAACTTGAATAAATTACTAAATAAGAGAGTTATTAGCAAAATGCCACTATGTAATTTAGCAGCAGATTGAGTCACATAACATGCTATCCACATTGTAGTCATGTGACTCAAAAAGAGAATAAGAGTGTACAATAGTTTTATTGAATATGTTAGATGTATGGATTACCAGCTCAACTGATGATCAAAGGTGTGAAACTTGAGTTATGAACTATTACTCAGCCTTACATTTTCTATAATTGATAATATATTGTGATATATATATATATATGTGTGTGTGTGTGTGTTTTTATATATATATATATATATATGGATATGGATGTATTTTTACTTTTAAATTTTGTGTGCATATATGAGTTGTAATATTTTCACGTTTAAGATGTTTTTTATGCCAGTCTTTCTTGCTGCTCAGAACCTGTCTCATAATAATATTGAACTGAAAGGTGTGTCTGCCCTCTCCTCTTTGCTGGATGTTACTCCATCTCTTACCAGCCTCTTCTTGGCTCGTAAGTAGCTTTAACCTAATTCAATTTGTTTCTCTTTCAATCTTGTTTGCTGAATCTCATGCTTTGGTACTCACTTAAAAAATGGTTTCTGAATTCTTTAAACTTTCTTAATTGCAGGCAATTCTTTAGAAAATGAAGACATTTCTCCACTGGCATTGACCCTGAAATCAAACTTTTTTCTTACAACACTTGATCTCAGTTACAACAAGATTTCCACTGAAGGAGGTTACTACCTTGGCAGTTGTCTGGTAAAACCAACTTTTTCATTATTATTATATAAATTTTGTTTGATTTATATTTGGAAGTCATTTTTTTCTAGTTTATAAGTCTATTTCTTGTTATGTCTTTGTACGTGGACTTTTTTCTAATCATCAATATATAATTAATGCTGAAATACTTCTAATTAGTTGAACTCGAGGAAATCCCACAGTTTAATCCAAAACAAAGATCCCAGATCTATATGACATTTTTAACACTTTATTTAGAAATTATATATATATCCAAATAATCTATACAAAACTTATATATATATATATATATATATATATACACATACACACACTCAATAAAACAAAATAAATTGGATAAACTAAACTTATAAAAAGAAGGAGAAGCATATGTGGTATAATATAATAGTTATCATCAAAAGAAGTGAACTCAAGCATAATTCAAAACCTGGATGGTGCTTTTAGTATCCATCTCTTCTCCCACCAGCAGTATAAGTAGAGCAGATTAAGCTCTCTTTTTAAATGAATCTCTCTTTTAGTATCCTGATATTTTTCTATGTTGTATTGTATAACTTTTACTTTAACATTAGAACGTTCTTCATTTCTTGAATGAGGAAGCTTGTTGGTCTTTTTTTCCTTTTTTATGGATATAGAAATATCATTCTTCCCTTTCCCTATATTCAATCCAGTTGACTGGGGTTGGATAATATATAGACTCCATCTCTGCTGAGACCTGCCCCTCCCATTGAGTGTCTTTGATATGACACTAAACCATCTGATGGTGAGGATATCCAGGATATTTGGGGAATGTGTAGTACCTCTTCATTGCCATTACTCCCAGGTCCACTCTGACCTGGAGTTGTAGTACCTGTTAGGGTCTCATAAATAGGTCAAATAGAACTATTTAATCATTAACTAAACTTTAAACCATTTAACTGTGTGCAAACAAATGATTAATGTTAAACTGAACTATTAGTATTATATAGCAATACTTGAAACCCTTTAACTCTGTATGACAATATTGGTCGATGGCGGTACGTGAAGGGTTAACCAAAAAGTTGAGTAGCCAAATATAATTGCCAAGAAGTGTAAAAATTGAAATGTCTGGGAAAAAGAATTTTTGACAATAGTCAAAACAGAAAATGGAAAGATGTTGACAGGTAATGAGGGTGACCAAGTTAGTTACAAGTAAAATCGCGAATAGAGGAAGAAAGAAAAAAAATATGTTGTTTTAGGACATCATGAACGGTTCCCAAGCCTGAAGGAAAAAAAAAAATGAAAATTAGAAATTTGACAATCGTGGAAGATAACTCGTGACCTGTGTCTCTCACCTGATTGCAGTGACAGGGAGAAAGGGTGTTGAAAGGTGAACAAGGGAATCCTTGTTGATGGTGTGAAGGCTGTCTGGCATGATGATGTCATAAGCAGTAAAATGAGAGAAACTATATTGGTAGGAGGAAAGCTATCCTCCCATAGTCCTCACCACGAGGGTAGTGAGAGGGACGACTCTGTGGAAGTAGTGAAAAGAGGGTTGGATCCTTTCTGATGACGAGAATTGAAAAAAAAAAAGACATGATGAATATCTAATGAGTTGAAAATGACGTTATAGAGATCACCCCTGCCTCAGTCAGAACCTACCCAGAATATTGGCAATTATTATATAAACAGGCTGATTTTAGAACTCAGCAGTTGGTGGCAGAGAGAGAGCAAAGCAGTTCGGTTCCAGACAAAGCAGACGAAGACCAGACAGGGACCAACAGATTGGAATTGTGTTTTGCGCTGCCAACTCAGATATCGCCAGTCCGCCGCTGGAATAAATTGTCGTTAAGAAAACCTAGACCCTTGTAAGTTGGTGGCAGAGAGGCGAAGCAGTTCGGTTGCAGACGAAGTAGACGAGGCAGACGAAGATCAGACAGGGACCAACAGATTGGAATTGTGCTTCGCGCTGCCAACTCAGATATCGCCAGTCCACCACTGAGACAAATTGTAGTTAAGAAAACTTAACCCTCGTCAAACCGCCACCTTAGACCATTATACGTCACACCTGCAGATTTTTGTCGCCATCTGTAACTTTAAAGTGTTATAAAATCTTTTTTTTTATTGTCTACTGCAGAAATCGGAGTTATTTTTTTTTTGTTCTGCAATATATGTACCCTTCGGAGTCCAGTCTTCAGCTGCCAGTAAACCCTCTTCCTTTCAGACGTGGCCATCGGCCTTACTTTTAAAGAATCACAACGTGGGGCAGGGCAGTGCAGTGCATGGTCACTTTCCTGGAAGGAACTTTTGATCTGTTTTTTCCTGCGCTGTAGCAGAGAGATTGAAGGGAGGCTGACAAGGTTGTGGCAAAGAGATACCATAATTGGTATATTGGCGCCGTGACTGAGGATTGGGGTCTGGAGGTTTGGTATACTGTGCAAATGAATAATGTTGGATAGCAATACCTGAAACTATAATAGAACTTCTATTATTAGATATCAATACATGAAACCATTAACTGTGTGCAAACAGATGAGCTCTGGTTCATTTAAAAAATGTTAACTACAAACGATTCACTTAAAAATCATATGTATTAACAAGATTTGGCATTAAATAACCATCAGGGATTGATATGCTACAAAACCAAATAACCTCATCTTTCCCTGTATTGTACATCTTATATTCTTAGGTAAATATGCCATTGTTAATATGTAGAGGAAGACTAACCCAGCGGTTAGAGTGTTCGCCAATGGCCCGGGAGACCTGGGTTCAATCCCAGGTCGAGTCATACCAAAGACTTTAAAAAATGGTACTTGATACCACCTTGCTTAACACTCAGCATTATAAGGTACGGTTCAAGGGTAAAGTGGAGCAATCCTGGGAATGGAGTAGCGCCCTCCCCTACACCTTGGTGTAGTAGCTATCGAAAAGGGAGCCTTCTGGTCACCCTCGACTATGGTCGCTAACTTTACTTACTTATTTGATATATTTAATGTGGAGCTAGCACTATCTTGATTAAAACACATGAACTTTTTTTTGATTGAGTTCATATAGAGGTGAATGTCACTTGCTGCCTGTTCCAGGCTGTGCAGCAGATATCTAGCTTGCACACATATTTGCAAAAAGTACTAAATCACCTGCATAGTCTGAATCCATGATAGTTTCTGCAGAATATTGTCCACTTCTTGCCTTTTTTTAGTGTGAGACCATTTTTTTTTCATTAGATCTATTGGTGTTTGTAGTACATTGTCTAGGTAGATTATAAATAGATGTGGTACTAATGTATCTTGTTGCAAGGCTCCAGCATTAATATCAAAGAAATCAGTGTCACCATCAGGTAAGCAAATCATTATTTTCGTGTTTATGTTGAGCATCATTATAGCAGTAACAGTTTCTTTGCTAAAAGTATTTGTTCCATCTTTCTTCTGCATATAGAATCAAATGCTTTGGAGAAATCTACAATTGTTGCTTTGAGATTTCTTGCATGTACTCTTTTGATGATTTGACCTATAGTCAAAATCTGAGAAGTTATGGATCGATATTAATGATAATAGGTGCATAAAACTTCAAATGTAAAATATTTGAAAATGTTACTTTTTATTTTAAGATCAGTTACATTTTTGACAGGAAAATCTTTATAATAAATATTCACACTGTTTTTGTAGAAGTGTTTATTTTTAGGTTTCAAAAAGGCATCAACAAACTTGAATAGAATGATGTATATGGCTATAGTCAAGAGTTGTGGAAACTTAAAAGTAGATTAGGAAGATGAAAGGATACCAGATACTGGTAGACTTTTATCAAAGTTCTACTGTTGACTTTTATTAAAAAAACAATACTTATTTCTTTGGTTTATTTTTATGAGTTCATAAACTTTTCTTTAATGACATTTGTGTTATTCTGCTATTATTGTTAATATTAATCAATTCATTTCAAAACCAGAAACTGATAATTTACATCTTTTACTTCAGATCTGATATGATTAAAAACTTTAATCTAATTCTAATCTAAACCATCCATCCTATATATATTTTTACATTCCATTTACAATAGTGGTCCTTATGCCAGAACCATTAGTCATCAGTAGCTGGCCACATAGTAAGTATAGTAGTCAGCTTCAGAGGACCATTACCACAGGCTGCACTTTCCCATTGCACCTAAAAGGGTTTAGTTTCTATTGTTTGAGGTATCCTATAGGGAAGTGTCAAAAGAACCAGGAATCCCCCCTCAATAAACCCAATCTAGTGCTGTGGATAGATAGCTACGATAATGAAAGAGTGTGATAACCCTGAATGCTATTCTCTCATCTAAGGGTGAATAGAGATTCAGTATTAGCTGCATACTACAGCTCTCATGATCATTTGAAGTCCTTAAAATTTGTTATCACAATTATATTATCTGACCTTTATTTTTCTAATATAAAAAGACGTATTCAAAGCACAAAGATTCCTTTGATGCCAAGTTAAAGAAGCATTTCATTGTCTTGATAATATCAAAGTGTTGATTGAAAATCCAACAAATTAGTACCATTGCCCAATTTTATTATTGACATAAACTAACTTTGAAAATAGTAAATTCTTTCTATAATTTTGAATCCAAGATAAGTCAACAAAATTTGTTTGTCGCTACAACAATCTTATCAACCTAATTATTTAAGAGTAAGCCTTAAAAAACATAACATTTTTCAAGTGCCAAAATAGATTTTTATAGCTTTAAATATATTTGGAGGGTTCGTATTGTTGGCAATTATCATAAATCATAGATACTATAGTAAAAGATTTAGAAATTAATTTTAGAAAGGCTAGCTTTTCAGTTAAATGCCTAATATTCAAAACTTTTCATCCCAGGCCATGAATGAAACTCTCCACATTTTGGATTTGCACTGGTGCCAGATTAATGGAAAAGGAGCCATAGAATTGGCCAAAGGCCTAAAGGTGAGGTTATTATTATTTTACAGTGTTGTTCAAAAATTATGATGATATATAAGTAATTTTGCAATCGCATTCTACTTATAAAATATAAAAAACTTTACAGGGCATGGAAGCAAAATTAGTAAAATTCTTGTATAATAATAAGCGACTATTATAAAACAAGATTATTTTAATTTTAAAATATAAACAACAAAATAAGACAGACACAAAACAGTAAATTTACTTGTTATGATCACCATTTTTTAAAAATTATTGTAACAACACTCCTTCGAAATGATTTGCATGCCTTCAAAATAAATTCTTTATACATTTTATTCCATTCCTCCACTATAGCAGTATTAAGCAAACCAATATTTGGATAGGAAGTTGTATTTGTTTTGTTTTCTGAAACATCCCATATTGCTCAAGAGAGTTAAGGTCTGGGCTTAAATCTTGTTTAATTTCTGTCCTCAGTTTTCTCATGGATCCATTAGCATGCTTTCTTATTTAATCGCCATAGCGAGAGCAGTTAAAAGGCCTTTTTTTCATTTCTTGTTGTAGTAGTAATGCCACGAACAATCTTACCTTGAAGAAACAGAAGGTGTGCTCTCTCTACTACCAGCACATGGAAACCAGAAGAAGAAAAGGACGCAAGAGGTGTGACTTGTTTTATGGAGGAGAACGAGATAAGCCTCCGTGAAGTGGCGAGATTTGATTAATATAAAAGAGACTAAGTTTTAAGTGGAAAAGAGCAGTATTTTGCTGATGTTTGATTGGTGAACATCCATCAGTTTATTTTGCGTGTTAAATAATTTGACTACCCCCCAATAGGTTGATTCCACTTCGACTAGACTTCCAAAACTTCGAACATTTGTTCAATCTTCCAGTCTCTCTTTTCCTTAAAAAGCTCTTTTTCTGTAAACTTTTTTCTTTACTTTGTATACGGTAGACAAAAAACTTTGGCTTGGTTTCAGTGTAAAACACATCATAGATTCTTTGTCATTTCTTTTCTTGCTCACTCATATTGGGTTGCATTTTAATTCAAAAAGTGCTTGAATAATTGAGCTAATCATGAAAATTTAGATTTATCACATTTTTTTTAAAAATTGGACTAATCAGACTAAAAAAAAGTGTTAAAAAAATTATTCCATATTTTGCTTCCACCCCTGTATCTGTATTTTCTTGTTTCTGTTTAACACTTCCTGAATAGATTATGCCATTTTGTCAAGTGTAATAGAAAATTTTTATTTTTTTAAAATATGTGTTATATCATCAGAAAAATCCATTCCATAAAGTTGGACAATTTGAATAAAATAATGTAGAAATGTGTTTTTATATATATATATATACACACACACACACACACACATCACAAAAAGTGAAGTCCATTGTGAGGGTGACTTATTGCAAGGAATAAGATTTTGGGAGAGGAAAGTTTGAGAATATTACACAGTTGTTGACTTCAAATTGGACATAGGGGAAATACCCATTGGAGAAGAGAATATCTGAATCTTTCAGAGAAGGACCACTTGCTTCTGTTGTGGTGTGAACATCCATGTCGTAGGGATGTCAGAAAAGTAATGTAACAGA
This sequence comes from Sepioteuthis lessoniana, assembly GCA_963585895.1. Taxonomy (NCBI): domain Eukaryota; kingdom Metazoa; phylum Mollusca; class Cephalopoda; order Myopsida; family Loliginidae; genus Sepioteuthis; species Sepioteuthis lessoniana. The sequence continues at coordinate 74,236 of CAUZXS010004960.1, forward strand.
TATCTTTTTTTCACAAGTTTGAAAAGATTTTATTGTTATTTTTTGCTAAAGTCTGAAAAGATGACATGAGGCTTATCAAGATCATCTTATTACAAATATGTTTGAGATTCACCTCTCTTCAACTTTCTATTAGTGTCTGCAAGTGTGAGTCAGCCCCAAAACTTACTCTGAGAGTCACTCTGTCTGTATGCCTCTTTATATATATATATATATATGTGTGTGTGTGTGTGTGTATACAGTATTTGATGACATATAAGACGCACTTTTTTTTTTTACTAAAAATATCTTTTAAAATCCCCCTGCATCTTATATGCCATATGTAGGTTTAAAATTCATGAAAGTCGGCTGAAATTAGCTATCTGGCAACTCCTATTAGCTTAGACTTTAGAGCAACTTTCATATACCTATTGTCATTATTTAAAAGGCTATTAGGCAGATTAAAAGTGTTATTATTGATAATATTCATCATATCAATTTCATCACATTTAAGATGAGTACTTTGTTTTTTTTCTTGATTTGCCCTGTTGAAATTGGGGTGCGTCTTATATGCCATCAAATATGGTATATATATATATATATATATATATATATATATATATATATATATATATATATATATATATATATATGATGACCTGTTTCATCAAGAGCATGTTTTTATTTGCTACTTCCTATTTTTAATCAGACCTTGATAACTAATGAAACAACAAACCAAATGCCTTTACATTACATATATTTACAAACCTACGCAAAAGCACACAAATTTTTGTTTTTAGTTTTTTAAAAATTTGCTATCATGTCTTGTTAAGAGGCTTTTTTTTGTTCTCTTTTTTTTAATTGTTGATGGTAACCATCCTAAATGTTATATGTCTGTCTTTTTTTTGTTTTGTTTTTCTAGCGTAATACCAGTCTGAAAGTCTTAGACATAAGTTGGAATGGATTTGCAGAGGATTCCTGTAGGTTCCTAGCTCTCTCTTTAAGGGTTAACACTACCCTCAAGATTATTGATCTCAGGTACATAGAAACTATACTTTTACAATATTAACTAATTAGTTCTAAATTTCAGTTAAAGTATTGAATAGTCTTTTGCTTGTTTTTATAATCATTGTTTAAAACTTGTGATTCTTTCACTATAAAGAACCATATTTTGAAATTGGTGCTTTTCTTGAAGACTCAGGATGAATAAGATAGGGATTAAAAAAAAGCGTATTTCTGCTACAGTTATATATTGTTGCCAAGGAAAATGATGAGATCAGACCTGAAACCAATTGAAGAGCTAGATGATAATATCCTCAACTACATAAAAATAAACTACCACAGACTTCATATTTTTAAAACTTACAATCCAGTGATAAAAAAAATAAATTAGTAAATAAAATTATAAGAAATTGTTTTTCATCAACAATACAAACATTACCATTTTAAAATAAATCAAATAATTTTTCCTTTTTAAATTTGTGGGCTAAGTTTATGACTCTCTGTGCAAATTCCTTGGTGAAAATTCTCAGCTGTAAAAAATTAGATCAACTATTGGGAGTTGATATTATCTAATATTCTTAAGAGAAAACATGGTTTGCATTTATATAAATTAATTTAGACAATCATATATATATATATATATATATATATATATATATATATATATATATATATATATAATTTTTTTTTTGTTGGTCCAAAGAGAAAAAAGTAAATATTGTAAAGTTGATTTGAGTAAAAATCCAACTGGGACTGACACAATATCTACATGACCTGGTGAAGACTGGTGTTCATCTATCAATAGAACCATCTTAACAGTTGTCCTTCCTCTCTGCATGTCCTCCCCTCCTATGACCACAATGCCAACATTTTGTGGTCACTTGTCGGGATGACTTGTGAGGATAGTGGTCATGGTGGCAGTGTTACCCTTGTGCTGCACTGTATGATCGGACTTGCTGGTGGGTGGATGATTGGGTGTTGGTTTTCTTCCACCTCCATATCTGTTGTGTGGTGGTCTACCATCATCTCATCGTCATCCATTGTATCTACCTCCATCAATTCAGGTGTGTCACCTGGAGGTTCACTATTGATTAGCCTTGACCTTTTTTAGGGTGGTCATTTGGGCGAATAGTCCAGTGTATCTACAACCGGTAAGATCTTCTGGAGGAACCAATGTAACTCAGTCACTGCCATCCAACTGTATACAGTATTGCTTGTTGCCCATAGTTTTGACATCCCTCCCTGTTTTCATCCACTGCTGTGGATATGGTGCCTTCTGATTTTGCACCTGTACCAATTTGCCAACCTGAAGCTCTTGGAGTAGGTGGCTGTGCATGTTGTACTGCTTTTGGTTCAACAGGTGTCTTTTCGTCATCACACTTTCCCTCAATTCCTTCCTCTCCCTCCAACGTTTATAAATCTAGTGCTTCTTGCAAAGTATGGGGAGGTGATTTTTTTATTGCTCAACCATACAACATTTCTGCTGGTGACAAGCCAAGGTCCTGATGGCGTGTATTTCTATGCGTCATCATGGCATAGGTGACCATAACCATCAATGCAGTCCAGTGTTCTTTTGGCTGTCTTTACAGTCAGTTCAGCTTGACCATTGCTCTGTAGGTAATGCATGGATACACGTTTCTTTACGCCCCAATCTTCCAGGAATGAATTACACTAATGAATCAAATGGTGGCCCTCCATCTGATGATATCTCCTCCAGTGGACCGTTTGTGCAGAACCAGCTCCTTAACACGTAGCATATTGCTAAAGCCTTCCCTGATGGTAGCAGAACAACTTCAATCCAGCCAGTGTACCAGTCTTCATACACTATGTAATTTTTCCCATGCAGGTCAAATAGGTCTGTGACCATCTTTTGGAGTGGGAAGTCTGAGTATGAAGGTGGGGGTTCTCTGGGCTGAGACAGGGCCATAGAGTCTAATCTCTGGCACTGCTCTCGTCTTTCGGATGCTGGCGTCTAGACCAGACCAAAATAACTGCTGTCATACATTGGCCATCATTCTATTCATGCCTTGGAGTGGAGTGTAGTGCGTCCAGTACCTCAGCTTTAAGCTGCTTTGGTATCAGAATTGTTGGATTTTTGATGGCAGTTCATGGCATGGCTTTTGGAATCCATCCTGTATGTATGTTGCTAGTATTCAACACTCGTTGGTGCCCGTGGCCACCACAATTCTATCTCAGGTTATGGCTCGTAGCTTAGGGTCATGAGCATATGTGGCTATGATTGATGTCTGCATATTCCGATTGCTGGATAGTACTGATTGTCATTACTCTGATAATGTCAGGTATCTCGTGGTATAATCAGGTGCAGCATTAAGTTTTTCTGGAATGTGTTTCATCCGTAACCTGTACATTAATGATCTTTCCTTGAAAGAAAATATGCAAGGGTCTTTTATGTTTTCAAGGACTTGATCTGAAAATATTTTCGTTAATGGCTGGTGGTTCACTGTGACCATTAAGTCTGGGCATCCCAATATAAACATCCTGCAGAATTCTAACCCGTATATCAGTGAGAGTAACAAGACTGTCTTTTGTAAATTGGAATCCGGCCAGGATTATTTTCCAGTGGTTCTCACCACAGTTTGGGCCTGATTCTGTTGGACATTGGCAGTGCTTCTGAAAGAGAAAGTACCCGATGCCAGTTTTACTTTTCTTTAACTCTTCAAAAAGACTGCCCAGGATAAAGTAAGTAAAGTTGGTGACCATAGTCAAGGGCGACCCAAAGGCTCCCTTAACAATAGCTACTACACTGCAATGTAGGTGAAGGATGCTACTCAATTCCCTGGATTGCTCCACTTTACCCTTGATCTGTACCTTATAATGCTGAGCGTTAAGCAAGGTGGCATCAAGTACTATTTTTTGTGTCTTAGGTATGACTCAACCAGGGATTGAACCCTGGTCTCCTGGACCACTGGTGAACACTCTAACCATAATGCCAATGGCCTCGGAGATTGGGGTTCAATCCCAGGTAGAGTCATACCAAAGACTCAAAAAATGGTACTCGATGCCTCCTTGCTTAACACTCAGTATTATAAGGTAAGAGTCAAGGGTAAGTGGAGTTATTCAGAGTAAGGAGTAGCACCCTCCCCTACATCTAGGTGTAGTCGCTATTAAAACAACTCTGCTTACTTACTGTCCAGGGTAATGTCCCAGTAAAATTTGCGATCCTTCATATGTAACAATTCCCAAAAGGTGGCCATAACCTTGACCTGTGAGAATGTGTACAAGACCAGGTTGACTTGTCCAAACCAGGACCTGATCCCTGTAATGTTTGTGGGAATTGGGAAGTTGAGAATGGCTGCTGTCATTTTTTTTAGTTGACTTTACGCTGTTGGTCGTTATCAAGAAACTGGCGAATTTAACTTCATCTCTCACAAACTGGAATTTATCGGGGTTGAAGACAATTCCAGTCCTGGCACAGAGGATGATGTAGTCTAATGTATGCCAGAAAGCAGATTCTGTTGTTTTGTCCCAGAGAAGAGTATCATCGATGTAGGAAGTCTTTCGAGGTATATCTACTGTGATGTCATCAAATCAGTTGGTGTATCTATCTCCAGACACATGAAAACCTTGGGGTGTTCTTAGGTATCGGTAACGAACCCATTCAGTTATGAGCATGGTTGCATCTCAGCCATTGGGGGGGAGCAGTAAACTATGGTATCCATTCATCAAGAATTGCCTTTTTGGTTTGGGCAGGTACAGTGGATACTTGGTTAAATGGGGACGGAGTGTGATTGGTCTCCCTCATTCAATTTTTGGAGGTCCACTGTTCGTCTGGGGGACCCATCCTTGAACACCAACACTGTAGGTGTGCCTGTTGGCACCAGTTCGATGATGCCCAATGTGGCACCCCGATCAAGATCTTCTTTCACTCTCTTTTTCCAGTGATGAGGGACAAGAATGGGTGTGTGCACAGCTAATGCCTTTGCTTCCTGAGTGAATGTTATATCCAGTGGCCTTCCTGTCATCACTTGTAATGGTTGATGGGGACAGGTATTAAATGCCCTAGACTTCCTGTAACCATCGTTCCAAGCAGTCCCTATTGCTTTCAGGAGGCGCGAATGGGAACCTGGCTGGTTTACCCAGGACTGTTGTTTGTTGAGGACATCCACACAGTGCTTTCTCGTCATCCATGGTCAACATGTCAGCTTTTGCTGTCTGACTCGGAAAACTATGAGGGATCAGTCCCAAGTCTCTTAGTGCTGATTCAGATAGGTAGAATCCTGATGTGTTCTCCAAAACATAAACACTTTTCCTGGTTTCTTTGAGACCAACCCTCATATGCATAAAGACTATACCTTTAATATGTTGTTGGTCATCCGTGATCCCACATATCTTGTAATTATTTTCAGGTCACTTGAGCATGTTTGCGCACCAGTGTTCGCAATGGCATGGATGTAGTGTGTCCGGCAATAGGCCCTATTATCCAAGGCTCTCTCAAATTTAGCATGGGATTCCAGTATCAAAGACACCCTAATTTGGTGGTGGCTCTGAGGGGCTTCTTTGGAATCTGCCCTTACTCCATGTGATATCAGTGATAATCCTCATCTTTGTTCATAGGACACTTGATTTTCTTTCTTTACAAAGTATTTTTGATTGGTGTCCCATCAAACTACTTGTTGATTCAGTAGTGGTTTTCGACATGCTTTTTCTAAATGCCCAATCACTCCACAGTTATAGCATCAAAGTGTCTTCGCTGAACAGTTCTGTCTTTTCAGCCCGTTGTGGTGTAATGTCTTCCCACATCCATTGCACTGTTTTTGTTGTGGAATCTTGGGTGTATTTTCACCCTAAAGATACTTCTGCTCAGATCTCAATGAGCTAAATGTCAAATATGAACTGAAGTTGCTTCATAAATGAGGAGTCAATGTGTCCATAGTTGCTAAACTTATCAATCTGTGGAAATTCTGTTCCACCATTGTAAGAGTATTAGCTTCAGCTTATATCTTACTTTAGTGTTCCTTGTTCATGAACCCGATGATAAGCTGACTTGCTACCATGTCTTTGGAATAATTTATAACATATTGGAAACTTACATTTGGACATTGGATGATAAATTCACAAAACCTCACCTGGGATCATAGTCTCACCAAAAAATGCCTCATGTTGTGGAATTTAGGCCTATGTACTTCTTTATGTAGGTCTTTCACAGTAACGAGCTGTATATGCTGTAGGAGCTGTTCTTCCGTGGCTGTGTTGAGGGCTTCAGGCCCAACTAACTCGAATAATAGTCTGTTTGCTTCCTCTGAACAAGCCGTCCTCAATTCATTACAGATTTCAACTAAGTCTGTTAGGCTACACATTCACTTGTATCGATCCCAAGAGTTGATGAATAATGCCCAGTCTCCATCTATGTAATCGTATTCAATAACGGGCCTATCTGGTTTTTTAGTGTGAGATCAGTTTGGCACATTTTCTCTGGAAGTGCGAAGTTCGTTGTTCTCCCTTTGAAGTTCTATCAACTGTAGAATTAGTTGCAGATATTGTTTGCTACCAGCTTGGCCCAAGGCCATTTCTCTTATGCTTAAACTTCACAGTACATGGTAATATCCAAAACTTTGATAGGTAAATCCTGTCAGCAGTGCCATTTAAAGTTGACTTGAATAAAAGTCCAACTGTCAGTATGGGACTGACACAATATTTATGACCTGGTGAAGACCGGTGTTCATCTATTAATGGAACCATCTTAACGATTGCCCTTCTTCTCTACAAATATTTCAAAATAAATAGGTCCACAAAGAGATTTATATCCTTTTAAGAATTATTTATTTAGTTCTTAGGCAGTGTTTCCAGCCTGACTTTTTTCAGAAAACCTTTAATGTTTTTTCCGGTATGGGGTTTGGTTTATACACTCTTTTGATGAAATGATTGTTTCTTTTTAATTTCATGATAGATTCCTTGTAGGGGTTGGTTCTTTTTTTCTTCTATCTCTTTCTTAGAATATGTTTTGTGTCCTCCCTTGTGGGTGCCTTTTTTTATTACCCCAATTAGTCTTTGAAATTTGATATCCTATAAAGCTTTTTTGTTGTTTTACTCTGGGTCATTGTGTGTGTGTGTGTGCGCGTATATAGTTGATATTAGTCATTTTTTTCCTGGGTGTTAAAGTGGTTTAAAATTCAACAGCTACATTTTTCTCTGTCTGTATGTGGTTTATGGTGGAATTCGGATAGCCATCTTGTTTTTAGTTGTATGATACAAAAGATACACCTAAGTAACAAGGCTGCATTAAGTCTAGACTTTGTTATTTTGCCATTGTTTATATATACCTTAGTCGTCTCTGATTAACTAATCTACTGCTTCTACTGATTGGAAGGTCTATAAATATTTACTAGCCATTTGTAGATGGTCCCCCCAAAAAAACAATCCAACAGTTTATATTTTATCTGGTGTGGGCTTGAATTTTTCTGTGAAACTTTTTTCTTTCTTTTGAAGTAATGAGATTTAAAATTTAACTGGCAACCCCTTTTTATTTTTTCTCTGTGTATTCATGTGTATATATATATATATATATTTATGTGTATAGTTTGTTTTATTCAGTGTGGGCTTGATTTTTCTATGAAGTTTTTTCTTTTATTTGAAGTAGTTAGTTCAATATATGGGCATTGTTTTGAATTTTGCATTGTTACATTAGTATAAGTGTTTAGACACATCTAATTTTCTATTTTCTGGTATTTTAATGTTACTTTGTGGAGTGATATTCTGGTATGGAGAACTCGTGTCAACCCTATGTATACTTCTTTATATTTGTTACATTCAATTATGTAGACAATGTTTTTTTTGAGTTGCAGCTTAAATCTTTATGAATTTTATTTTGGGGTTTCAAATAAAGGGAAAAACTACATAGAAAAAAATCAAGCCCACACTGAATAAAACAAACTACACACACACACCAACATATATACATACATACACAGAGAAAAAGTAAAAAGTAGCTGCCAGTTAAATTTTAAACCACTTCAAAAGAAAAAAGCTTCAAGCCTACACAGGATAAAATATAAACTATACAAACACACATACACACTAATACACACATGCATATCAAATATCAAACACTAATTGGGGTAATAAAAAAATGCACTCACAAGAGAGAACACAAAACACTCTTAGAAAAAGAGGAAAAAAGAAAAAGAGAAGGAAAGAACCAACCCCTACAAGGAATATATCACGAAATTAAAAAAAACAACCTCCTCATCAAAACAGTGACCTCTATATAAACCAAACACTACACTGGAAAAAAAAATATCAAAAGTTCACTGAAGAAAGCCATAGGCTAGAAACACCGCATAAGAATTAAATAAATAATTCTTTAAAGGATATAAATCTCTTTCTGGACATATTCATTTTGAAATATATATATATGATTTTATGCTTGTTTATAGATCAGGTCAGTGATCATTCTTTGCTGCTGGTACCATGTAATCTAGTACATGTTAATTGAAGAGATGGATACCACCCAAGTAACTCTCATTGTTCTAAGAGATGCCACAAAGTGAAATTCTCAATATGACACCCTGACAATCAAATAGATTATGCGAAACATCTAACCATGTTACTGTAACACAGCAAAAATAGCACATCATAGATATTTGTTAGTACAACAGTGTTAAAATGCTCTAATTCAAAATAAATTTCAATCCAATTTGCAATTTGATAATAATGTGGAGTCTGAATTCACAGCAAGCATTATTGTTGAAGGGAGATAACTTTTAGATGCTAATTCTTGAGTACTTCTCGTATTTGTATTTATAAGTTTTATAAATCATTTTTATCTTGACATTGAGTTGCTGAAACTCGCATTTAAACAAGTTACATAATAATCATTTTATTGCATGAGTATTTCACTTTATTATACTTACTTGGCATTCCAAGACACATCTGGTGTTTGCACCAAGGGAGTTAAGGCAACACCTTCTCTTAGAAGGTGTTGGTTAAGGTTGGTCATCTGAGCTCAGTGGAGCCTCCTCTCCATGCAGTACCTGCTTAGTAAGGCTGAGTTTATTTCTTAGTGCCCAAGATGACCCTAAGTGAATGTTAAAGGAACCAATCATTTTTTGTGACAGCCATGCATTAGTCTTGATTTGTGCATGCCTCCCCATCACCACTATAAAATGACTTCATGTAAAATCTGACTTAGTGGTTAAGTAAGTTAAAGTTAGCGACCATAGTCGAGGGTGACCCGAAGGCTCCCTTTTCGATAGCTACTACACCAAGGTGTAGGGGAGGGCGCTACTCCATTCCCTGGATTGCTCCACTTTACCCTTGAACCGTACCTTATAATGCTGAGTGTTAAGCAAGGTGGTATCAAGTTCCATTTTTAAAGTCTTTGGTATGACTCGACCTGGGATTGAACCCAGGTCTCCCGGGCCATTGGTGAGCACTCTAACCGCTGGGCCAATGTCCCGGATTAATGGGATTAGTGGTAAGTTGGATAAATCTATACTCTTCATAAAACAAAAATTATGCTGGTTAAATACCTAAATTCAATTTTTTATATTCATAGATATTTTATACTAAATATCCTGCATTTAATGCATCTAGTTTTGTTATTTGAGCAGTCTATCTTATTGATCAAATAAGAAACTATTTTGAACATTACCTGTCAGATAACATTAATTAATTTAGATTAAATGTTTTTGTTATGGTTAAAAATACTTTAAATTCTTTTCTTTTACTATTAAAGAGAGAGATCCAAGCAAGATGGCAATTTTAAACATTTCACTATGTTGTTAGCATCATTAAAGAAAATATTTTTGTATTATTATTTCTACTATTTAGAAACCTAAAGCAAATCAAATAACTTCCTGGATATTCTATTTAAAAAGTATGAAAGGATGCAGAAAAAAGTGTTCATGTTGTTCAATATATTTGATACATGTTTTCTCAATTTTCTTTAACACTTAATAAAAAGAAAAAGAGTCATCTTTCTCTACTTGGTTAGGCTAAGAAATTTTTAGTGTCCACTCAATATGTGGACCTCAGCTAATAATTAAAATTGTTTGGTGTTTTAGTTAATGCCATTTTTAATTCAGAAGCTTTGGGTTCTTTTCAGCAAGAATCGACTTTTACCTAGAGCAGGAAATCTTTTGGCTGGAGGTCTCAAGAACAATAAAGCCCTTGAAATTCTCATTGTAAGTTTAGATTTTATCTGGGATATTCATATCACTAAAATATTAAAACTTCATACAAACATAAAATGAATTGATGCCAGAGGAATAGAAGAGAAAGTAACATTTGGGATTTCCTTAAATTTCTATTGTAACACAGCAAAAATGTGTCCTGATGAATTTTATAAGTACAAGGCTGTCTACTTATAGAAAAAAAAAGGTTTTCTTATTCAAAGTATATCATAAACTTCATTAAACTAATAAAATAAATATCAACTCAGAGCAATTGATCTTTAATCCATTTCAAAATAATTTAGGATTTTTCAGTGAGTATTGCTATTTGAGGACTACACTTTTTTTTCAAGTGGTTTAAATAATTAAAAAAAATAAAATTCCGAATCATTCTTTCCCAATGAGATTTTTATGTTAAATTAATACTACAGCTGTATTGAAATTGTAACCAACAATTACATTTTTTTAAATTCTATTAAATTTGATTATAAAGTATAATAAAAGCAAATATGTATACATCAAAGTTACATGACCAGATACAATATTAATATAGTTAAAAATGATGGAATGCAGTGACAATCTATGAATATCAAAAATTATTGACAAATTCTCAAGATTTTCTGTTGAATTAAATTCTAAAATTTATTTCATTTATTTTTAATGTTAAAGTGAAAATTGTACAATCCAAGCTTGAAGAAAAGTTAGTTTTACAAAAAATATTATCATGAAGGTTTTAATTAAGTTTATTTTATTCTACTGTAAATATAACTAAATATTGTATAATATTTTATATACTAATTAAATAACAGAAATTCTATGGCTTCAGCTGGTAAAGACCAGCTGAAGCGAAAGAATATACTTGTTATTCCTTTCCCTTCCACCACATATTTCTCACCTATTCTTTAAAAAAGATTTTTTTAACTGGAAAGATTTAAAAAGCCCTTTAAAAGGCTGAGTATATGTACATGTGTGCGTGCACTTTGCACAATTCCACTCATCCAACAATGTATACAAGAAATATCAAAATTTAACATCTTTAATATCTTAACCACTTCATTTTCAATATTAACAAACAAATAATGTGCTGGAAAAATAACTGCCATTGCAAATTGTATTGTATTAACATTGAAAAAATGTTTTTTGTAATCTGATTTATCATCAAGTTTTAAATGAGTAAAATATTCTTTTCAGTAATTTAGTTTATCTGATGAATTTATTTTGTTATGCTGTATTGTAAGTGTGTGTATGTGTATATTTACCTTATGATCAAAGAATTATGGCCATTTTAGTTTTTAAAATAATGTTCTTGGTTTGTATGTAATGGATTTAAATATTTTCTAAGTTACAAGAAAATATCAATAACATAAAATTTAATAACTTTTAAAAACTAAAACTCCAAATATATTTTCCTGCAAACTTCATGTTGATTGAAAATGAGCTTTGGTAAAAACTTTACCTATTTGCTTCTAAGAAATTGTTTTTCTAAAAGTTTCAAAGATGAAGGTTTTAAAAAAAAAAAAGTTTAAAATTTGTAAACTAAATTTAATTGGCAACTTTCATACTATTATCAATTAGTAAACACAAAGAATATCTATTAAGAAAAGAAAAATAAAATTAATTAAATATTTACATGTTTTCTTTTACAGTTGGATAGTAATCTTATTGGTGATGAAGGAGTTAAGGCCATCCTGCAATTGATGCCCATCCACCCAACACTGCAACTATTATCATTTCAGGTCAGTCTTTTCCATTTTGTTAAATCATTTAAAAAGAGGAGGACATTATTCACAAACTTGATGTTGGGTTCATAGATTTAAAAGTGGGTGTGAATTAATTAAATTTCAGATTTTGTGAAAACAGGATAATAAATAAACCTAATATAATCTGATCTGTGAATGGATTGAACACATACTTCCCTGTTACAGTAGAATACAAAAATATTTCCTTCTCCATTGTTAACATTGAATGATGCTTAACTCAACCTGTTAGTTACACTGCCAGAAAATGACATTTCAATATAATTTGAATTAGCTTGTTATTAAACTCTTGAATCCCCTTTACCTGAGCTGATAAGATTGACCATTTAAAAAAAAAATTTTTTTAAAGCTATCCTAGCATTTAATTAAAAGAAAGCCTGTAAATGGTTGCTATATTAAGCCTTTTATTATTTATATCTGATGTGATCTACCTCAGTATGAAATATTAGGTTTGTAGTATTTAGTAAAATTGTGCTCAACCCAAAATATTGGTTTAGTTTATTTCTCTATTTTATGGCCATGCTGAAATTTGCTACAGATAATTTGCACACAGTTATATGGTTTCAAGTAATTATTTCTTTTTAATCATTTGTTTGCACAGTTATATAGTTTCAAGTATTATAATCTAATACTAATAACTTTCAAACAGATCAATTTGACCTATAGATGGGACCCTAACAGGTAATAACACTCTGGGTAAGAGTGAACCTGGGAGTTATGATAAAGAAAGGTTGACCTGGAGCCTTATATCATAATACATGCACAGCAATGGAGAGGAGAGACAAAGAGAGGATGATAACAAGTAAAAAAATGAATGACAAACGAGTTAAAAACGAAGAGAAGGTATATTCATGAATGTAATAAAAAAAGTGTAAGTAATACAAATAGAACTTTAAATTCCGTTGCGTATATATATATATATATACACACACACATACATGCCTTTGGGGTTCTACTGTTCCATTGGTCAAAGAGAGTCATGTGGTCTGCAGGGTAAGCAATTAGCTGGTGTGGATGTGTACCATCCTATTTTTTGACCCTGACGAAGAGTCATGAATCTTAGTGAAAACACTCCACAAGACACCCGTTTGGTGGGGGTGGTCTTTTACCCCTCTATAGAGGATTCGTTCAGTATATTCTAAGCTTCAAATCTGGCCACATTTCTTAAAGACCCAATCATGACTTGGAGAAAAAGATAAAGATAAGATAAATGCTTTAAAAGTTCATATGGTAAAGGTAAATTATACATAAAAGAAGGTCAAGGCTTTACATCCTATAATACATATATGTCAAACTGAGGACCACATGGATTATGTGTTGTCATGAGGGCCACACGTGATAACTAATTGCATACATTATAACTAACTGAAGTCTTTTACTAAAATTTAAATAAAACAAATACTTTGTACAAAAATAACAACTGTTCAAAACTGAAAATTTATTTGCTACTATTCAAACGTTTTTAGAGTTTTATCCTGAGACTTGGCACCTCATTTTGCTGATAATTTTTGTTATCTCTAGCTGAAATGTCTGCAGTTACAACTTTGAACTGAGATAACAAGTGTTGGTCACTCAGCCTTGTTCTCTGAAAAGTTCTTGTTAAATTTTTTGACTGGAATAAGGTTTAATAGTACTCCTGGTAGCAGAGATGTAGGCTTTTTGCCACAATTACTGCAGACCATTTGAGTGGACTACTTATATACAGAAAGAACATTCCATTCTGAATAACAGGTAAGTAAAGGAAAGACTAAATAATACAGCAAATTTCATGGAGGAAAATAACAGTTCTCACATATAGGTAGAACAAAACATTGTCATAATCTTTGTGGCTAACTTTCTGAAGTTTTTAAACTTTTCATGAAGGTATGAAAAGAAACCAGATATTCTTATTTCAAGATACTTTGTTCTGAGTGCAGAATCTGACTGCATTTCTAACAGTTCCATCTACAGACTTTCTTCTGTCTTGGCAATTTCAAAGATGAATGATGCTGAAAATAATGCAAACTGATGTTCAAAAGATGAGAAATCACTAAATCTTTTCTGAAATTCCTTTGGCAACAATTTCAGGTGACCATCATATTTAGCAAAGCTAAATACAGATTCAGTATTGGCAGTGTTTTTCAGCTCTTTGCACATAGGAAAATGAACTAAATTTTCATTTGATAACTGAAAATCTATAAGCTTAGTTTTGTAATGAAGCACTTGATTTCATCATACAACTAGTTGATTGCATTTTACAGCATATCAACCCTTGTAGGTTATTTAATATCAAATCCTGTTTATACATATACATCAAATGATTTGTAAATGAATAGTTTGTATGTAACATTATTTTTAAACAAACCAGAGCTCATTTGTTTGCACACAGTTCAATAGTTTCAAGTATTTCTATTTAACAATAACTAATAATTCTATTCAACATAAATGGTTTCAAGTTTTGTAAATGATTAAACAGTTCTATCTGACCAATAGATAGGACCCTAGCAGGTACTACTTCTCTGCATCTGAGTGAACCTGGGAGTAATGACAATGAAGGGATACTCCACATTCCCCAAAGCTCCAGGACTGAAAGCTCACCATCTGATGGATTAATGTCACATCCAGGGCATTTATTAGGTTGGGGCTGCCTTATCCCGCTGGAGAAATGCAGTTGATGTATTCTACAGTCCCAGCTGCCTGGGCTCAAACAACTGAGAGATGAATTTGTTTTTACCTTTTAATTTCAAATTAAGATCAGTTAATTGTGCTGTTATATCCACAGCAAAAGACAGATATTGGAGCTAACTTTCATCTTTTATTTAGTCTGTGTTTTGATCTTTCATCTCCAAAAACATAATTATTACTTAAATCAAAATGATAGACATGCAGAACCTACTTTACTTTCTCAAAGACTTCCTGGCTTGTTGCAGTGTCCTGCATGGGGATCAGTTCAATCTGTTCTTCATCAATATTAAATTCACTGTCACAGACCCTGATGAAAACTGCAAGTTGTGCTACTCCAGTGATGTCAAAGGTCGCATTGATAGCAGTAGAAAAACAATCACATCTTGATGATACAGCCTTCAATTGTTGTTTCAAATCATCTGACATTTCATCGATCCATTCAGCAAGTGTTCCTGGTTAATGAAATAGCTTGAAATAAATGTGCTTTCTCTGGATATACAATTTCAACTATTCTTATAAGACATTGCTTTACAAAATTTCCTTCATTATAAGATTTCCTACTCATGGCGATCATTCAGCTGAGTTCAAAGCTTATAGTAATGGAAGTGACATACCCTTTCTGAATTTTCATAAAACAAGTCTTGAAACACGCATTTGGTCTTCATAAATTATCATAAAATGGATGGTTTGTTTCATAGTCTTCAAGTTATAATCTTTTGATATGGCAATGCAGTTTTTGCAAATTAGACAATGTATCTTTCCATTCATGGTTGAACAAAAATTTCCACTTTCTTGAAATACTCACACTTCTTCATTCAATTTCCTCTTAATTGGAGAAGCACTAACCATTTTTAAGTTGAAGTAGAAGGGGAAAAATTCATTTTCAAACTTGATGACATGGAATCAGAATAACAATAAAAATAATTTAAGTGGGGTGGCTTGGTATTTTGCCTGATGCCTGAGGCATTTCACAAGGGGAATGCCAAGAAGAGTGGGCTTTGGCTATTTTTGAGATGATGCCTCATGGTAGGATAATCCACTACTGTAGTTCATGCTCATCTGGTTTAGTAAAGAAATACTTTTAAAGGAACCTCAGAAATGACAGAGCAACAATGGTTAATATTTTGTTCACTGTTTTTACAATATTAAAAATATTGAATTGAATATATTAGATTTTATTATATGTCATTCACAGCATTTTTACAGTATCAGACATAAATATCAAATTAATTATTTAGACTTTAATTATGATTATATAGCATTAAATTTATGTAGAAATATTTTAAAATGTTTTTTCATTGATTTTGTAACATAAAAATATTACATTTGCTTCTATTTCACTTTTTTAATTGTTGTTTTAAGCTAAACAAAAATTCTATTAAAAATTGTTTAATGTTTAAAATAAAAACACAAATTATTCATAAAAGAATTAAATTTTATCAATGAAGAATTCTTATGAATCACTATATTAAAGAAATATATTAAAATAACTTTGTGACCACTGACCAATAATAGCATTTCATCTTAATTTTACATAAATTAGTTATGCAGTAAAAATAGAAGTGTGGAAAAAAACTCTTCAGAAAATCTAAACTTAATGACAGTTTAATTAACAAAAAATAACACAAAAATTTGTTTTTACAATATACATAAATCTAATATAGCAATTCAAAATAGAATAAATAAATTTTATACTTACATCAATTAAATAAGGAAAAAGTTATTCCAAATGTAAAAGTAAAAATTTCTTTGAATTTTTTAAGCTATCTCAAAGTCAAATTGAAACTGAAATGCTCTGCTCTAATTGGATCAAGGAACATTTAAAACCGGTCTCCAGTATTGTCTCTTTTCTACATTATGAAATGGTTTAGAGTATATTATGCTATAAATCAAAATGTAAAAAAACTTACAATTCATTTCCTTTTATACTGTAATTCATAAATTAGAAAAACTGCAATTTTGGCTGTTATATGAAAAAATTAGTATACTTTGTGCAGATAAAATTTTTAACATTTTCATTTCTTAATACTAAAGCTAATGACTTTTTTGATTATAGGGTGTTCGAGTTAGTGAAAGACTTTACCAACAGATGGGTGACATACAACACATATCCAAGACAGTGCTACAAAATGATGCTGTCGACATGCATAGCCACTTGGAAAAAGTAAGTTATCAACCAATTATCTTGTTTTATAACATTGAGCAATGTTGATTATACTACTAGGTTTAAAACAGTATTGATAACTTTGAAAAGAGTCATTAATATATCAGGAATTGAACCTCTTAGTATTTTTGGTGTTGTTAATACATTGTTTTGGCCAACATATTCTTTAGTCCTCATCAGATGTAAAAAAAATTCTGAGTACTTTCTTCTACTAGGAATAAAAACATAATGGCACAGAAACAATTAGTCACTGAAATGCCAAGTATATCAAATTTCTTGTTGATGCCAATCCATTATTATGGTGCAGGTGTGGCACATCTCTGGTCATTTCTAAAGTATACCTGCAAGCGGCCTTTGACACTCACTTTACTTAATAAAAAAAAAATAACAGTGTTGAGATCTTTACTCAACTGCTTTAAATAGTTAAGCTGATGCATACCACCACTTTCAATTGTAAGGGTCTCTAACCCACATGTGTCATCAAATCTAAAAAGAGAAAAAGACCCATTTGTGTTATTATTTGCAGAAATAACTTTTGCTGGTTGAGCTGGACACTAGCTATTCTCTGCTAATCACAAACAGTCCAGATGTTTAAAAAAAACAGAGGTTAGATTCTCCATGCCAAACTAAGTTTTATCCTCAAAGGAATTCAGGACTGACGAGCAAGTAAGTTAAAAAGAATACTAGAATATTTTCATACACTGTACACATAATACAAAAATTAATACTCACTCAACATATATTTTGCAAAGTATTGCTCATTACCAAAAATAATGCATAAATAGACATCTATTTCAACTATTTCCTATTATCTATAATTTATTTTAGTATTAATCTTTTTATGACAGCACTGGAAAACTCCTCAGTTACAATATCAAACAACATTTCATTATGAACTCATTACACATAATTTGCTACCATATTCATGTTACCCTTGTACCAGAGTAATGGGTATCTTTCTGCCTCCAGATATGATCACTAAATCAGATTTTTTCAGCTTACCTCCTGTTATAATCTTCTTATATTCTTCCTATCTGATTTTATGAGAATAACTGGTTTCTTCTTTCCACAAATACATGGAATGTCAAGCCCTTTTTTCCTCATGAGACCAACTCTAGTCAGGAAGTTATGAAGTGTAGTTTGGCTACTAAGAACTATCCTGATGTTATCTTGGCAAACCCTTTGGATTTCTTTCTACATGCCCTAATATAAGGAATATTACAAGTAGCAACATAGTGATATTGGTGGATCTGTTTTTATTTTTAATCCTAACCACAATGCCTGCCAAAATCATTTCAGGGGAAAATTTCAAATCTTTATTTAAAGATTATCATGAACATTTTTCAAAAATAATATGTATGTTACAAATATTTATATGTAAAAAAGATCATGTTCCACTTATTCGACACTGGTGGGATCTAAAATATGAATATAGCAATTATTGTAAATTTCTGATAAATGGTTTGGTTTATCTAACAGCATTAAATAACCCAAAAGTGTTATTTAATGCTGAAATTTGTTTAATTAATAACCCTTTATATTTTCAACATTCTATTGCAGCCTTTTTTAAAATTACACTTTTATTAATAAATATTTGTTTGCACACAGTTATGTGGTTTCAAGTATTCCTATCTAATACTAATGATTTTTAAACAGACTTAATTGATTCATAGATGAGACCCTAACAGGTACTACCACTCTGGGTCAGAGTGGACCTGACAGTTATTGCAATGAAGAGGTCCTTCACACAAGCTCTAGAACTAGACCCTTGCTACTAGATGCAGTTTAGTGTCCTACCCAGGATATTTTTTCTTTTGGGGGTCTCACTGCTCTACAGAAGATACAGTTGGCATATTTTAACCCCACTGACAGGGCAATAAAAACCTATGATAGTGCCTGTTGAGGGAGATAAAGAGCTGCAAAAAGGTTTATATTTTTATGGTTGTGTTGCCAATGCAAAATGTATGGAAAGACATTTTACATCAACAACTGCTCTATTCTATGCAAACAGAATGAGTGACAAGATATCATCCACAAGAAGCTAAGATGTGGAAATGTGCAAATCAATTTATATATAATGCTAATAGGAGGTGTAAGGATCACTTAATGATTACCTGTATGAGTTTGAATTCAGGCCAAGCCTGTTTATAGTTCCTTTCACACTAATGCTCTTTGGAAAGGTATGAATCTACATGTCCCTTGTGCTCTGAAACATTGCTAAATATTTGGATGAAATGGTAGGTAACAAGGACAGACAGAGAAGAGAGGGAACAATTAAGTAAACCTCTACTTTGTATAACTTCTTTATATGCCCCGGTAGTGG
>CAUZXS010004961.1:0-2500 GCA_963585895.1 Sepioteuthis lessoniana
GGTGCCAACCTAGTCCTAAAATACGCCACTGAATCTGTAGAATGAGTTTCTCCTGGTGAGCTTGTAACAATCCAAAAAGAACTTTGCGAAAAATATGGAAGAATTCAAAACTCGAAAAAGATTTGACGAAATTATCCTAACAACAGAACAACAAAAATTACAAAAACAAAGGCGACTACATTATTAAGGAGATTGTAGAAGTACCGAGTAAGCTTGCTATCACTTGATCTCTGTTGTAAACCAGATATTATTGGTGTGAAATCTCAAAAGGATTATGAAATAATAAAGAATATTAAAAAGTTTCATATAAAAATATGGAAACAAGAATAAAAATATGGAAACAAAAATAAATTTCTAAAAGAAGAAGAAGAAGAAGAAGAAGAAAACAGCACTAAGCATCGACATTTTGTAGTGGCAGGCGTTTTTTGATCATTGAATTTTGATCTTCATATTTTTTTTTACCTTGTTTTATAAGTGCCTCTTAGAAAATCAGTGAGACTTCACTGGCACAGGTTTTTCGAAATTTTTCTTTTTTCGATATAATTTTTTTAAAACTTTTAACTGGGATCGTTTTAAAATTAATTCGTGAAAAATGCGTAATCATTTTACGATGAATAAAAAAATACTTTCGCGTGATGGGGCGCCATTTTGAATTTAAAGTGGTTAACATTGCTGTTTTGAATTGAGTTCATCAAATGAACACAATTACTTGTCATTTTGAGGTTTTGTTTAGTGGAAAGTGCAAGGCAATTTTGATTGAGAATTTAAAAAAAAATTGCTAGTGTAAAAATATGTCCAAGATAGTGGAGAAAAAACAGAAAAAAAAAAGCAAAAAACGAAAAACAAAAGCAAATAGAAAATATTCAGTCGATTAATATTCTATTTTATATAGGAGTTGAATTAAAAAACAAAGTCAAAAACAAAAACAAAAAAAAAATAAATAAAAATTATGAAAGATCTCTTACACTCCTTTGCGCATGCGCGTGCGGACAAAAATACTTCTACGCACGCGCGTACACACACACACACACACACACACAAACATACACGTACACTCGCGCTCAAACATACGTTCACTCAAAATCACCAAAGCACCCACGAATCTAGGCGCAGAGAGACGCAGTTAAAAGTGTCAATGTGCATGTATACGTACCCAGAGGATTATAAACTTTTCTGTTTACGAAAACGGGAAATCACACACACACACACACACACACACACACACACACACACACACACACACACACACACACACACACAGATATATATATATATTCATTTATATATATATATATATATATATATATATATATATATATATATATATGTATATATATATATATATATGTGTGTGTGTGTGTGGATGGGTATGCACACACACACACACACACACACACACATTCTCACACATCATGCAAATGCGCACAATGTAGAGAGAATTGTTTGAATAACCACATAAACACACACACATATATATGCACACACATTTTCTCACATTTGGCAAATACACATGATGAATAATGTAGAAAAAATTATCTAAATACGCTAATACGTACCTACACACACACACACACAGTCACACACACACAGTCACACACACAGTCACACACACACACACACACACACACACACACACACACACACACACACACACACACACATTGTCCCCCAACTGATAAACACACATAATGAATAAAGTAGAGAGAAATTTTGAATCCACTTATGAGTTTCCCCCCACCCCACTACACACACATGCACACACAAACACTCAATCACTGACTCATTGGGCTCTCAGAGAAAGCAGAAGACAAGAGAGGTGAACCTATGATGTAAGATTTTATACTTCGAACAAGATACAGAGACTCGGTACCATACAAAATGTCTCCAACTTTAAACCATTTAAAAAAGATGCTTTCTTACATCGTCTTCATCGCCATTTTCATTTCATTTATTTATTCAATTTCGTTTTATCAATTCATTTTGATTATTTATTTTTGGTCCATTTTTGGGCGAGTGGGAAAGGTATCAAGTCGAAAGTTTAAATTTTCCCTATTAAACCTACATAATTAATTGAGAACTTTCTTTGTTTTTTTGTTTTTCTATCTCTAAACACCAAAAACAGTTTGATGGAAAGCTATGACATTTGATGTTCGTAGTTGTGAGATTTGGGGAAGATTTTAGCATAAAATTTGATGATTCCTCTGCGGCAAAATTCGTTTCTTATCGATTGGGATTCTTCATACATAAAAAATATCGGTGAAAGACATGTTGCTGAAAAGTAACTAACCTTCGTATTTTTAATATATATATATATATATATATATATATATATATATATATATATATATATATATATATATATATATTAAGTACAAATTTTACTGAATATATACATATATATATATATATATATATATAATATAATAAACAAATTTTAATTTAATCTCTCTCTAAATATATATTTAATTAAATATATATATATATATATATATATATATGT
>CAUZXS010004961.1:5000-17500 GCA_963585895.1 Sepioteuthis lessoniana
TCATATTAAATCCAAATGATACTTATAATTTTTGACTTTATATTCATTTGGCCTAATTTTTTCAATCATTGATTTTTTCCTCTAAAACTGAGTTCAAATAGTTAAGAATTATCATAAAGTAAATAGTACAAAAGTAACGTTTGTCTAATAACCTTTGTTTATATATATATATATATATATATATATATATATATATATATATATATAAGGCTTATTCAATGAATATAGGGATTTTTTAAAAAAGCAAAATGATTTTTTCTAACAGTTTTTTTTCGTCAATATAAATTCTGCATTATTTGAAATTGGTTTATAGCAAAAGTTCTTAGAATCTCGCAAAATATTTCTTTTGTGGCTATTCAAAATGGCAGCAAAGTGGATGAGAAGTGCAAATCATGTGAAATTTATAGAATAATGTATGATGTATACGGAGAATTATGTATTACTAAGAAAAAAAAAAAGCAAATTGGTTAAATTGTTTAAAGAAGGACAAAATTGTATTCAAGATGAAGACGGGCCCGGCAGGTGAGTTTTTTTGAAATGGTCGCTGATTTGATAAAAAAACATTTCTCATTTACAGGGAAATTCAGTAGTTACAGTACACAAAATTCTGCATGATGTCCTTGTCTTTTCTTAGGTCAGTTGTCGCTGAGTTTCACCCGGACAATGCAACGCCTCCTATTACAGCAAAAACAGAGGAAACCATCGGACAGTTTAATTGGGAACAGTTGTCACATCCTCCTTACAGTACAGATCTAGCCCCCTCTGATCTTCACTTGTTTGACCCCTCAAAAATTTCTGCTTGGAACAACGTTTTCATGCCATAATGATTTGAAGAGCATGGTATTCAAATGTTAAAAAAAATCTGTCCAAAGATTCCTATGCTGAAGAAATACAAAAGTTTATGGGAAGAATGTATTCTAAAGAACTGAGATTATATTGAAAAATAGAACAAATGGTTGAAATTCAGCTTATTCAGTGAGTGACTCTGGTATATATATATAAATGTATATAGAAATTATAAACGTAATGAACTAATATTTAAATGCCGTCATAAAAAAAAAAGATTCAAACTTTTATGAAAAAGTTTGATTATAGAAAAATTTATAGTGATAACCATTGTAAAGATGGCGAACGTAGTCGAGGGCGACCAGAAGGCTCGCTTTTCCAAAGCTACGAGAGCGAGGTGTAGGGGAGGGTACTACTCCTTTCCATGGATTGCTGCACTTTACCCTTTATACCTACATTATTATGATGAGCGTTAAGCAATGAGGTATCAAGCATGATTTTTGAGTCTTTGGTATGACTTGTCCAGGTCTTGAACCTCGGTCTGCCGAGCAATTGGCGAACACTCTACCCACTAGAATAATGGTGATAACAATTGTAGGATAGAATTAATTGTATCAATTACTATTGATATTATTGGTATTGCAAAATTGTCGACTTGGCAGTCCACAGAATAAATCTGAAGGAATGTGAAAAGAAGGATAAGTACCTCGACCTTGCTAGAGAATTGAAAAAGCTGTGGAACATGAAAGTGACAATTGTGCCAATTGTGATTGGTGCGTTAGGCACAATAACTAAAGGATTATTAAAAGGCCTGGAGGACTTGGAAGTTGGCGGACGGGTAGAGACTATCCAAATGACAGCATTGCGAAGAACGACCAGAATCCTGAGACGAGTCCTGGAGACTTGAGGAGACTTGCGGTCACTCAAACTCCAGTGAAAAACCATCAGCTGACGCTGATGTAAAAAACTCCAAAGGAATAATAATAATAATAATAATAATAAACACTGAGAGACCATCAGCTAACACTGATGTGAAAAACTCTCAAGGAGTAAATAATAATAAGTATAATAATAAATTAGCCCTAAATGTAATAATAGTTATGTTAACAATAATTTTACCGGTAATTAGAATGGTAGTATTCAGAATAAAGATATTAAGAAATCAAACAGAAATTAAATTTTAATCTTACAAGGAAATCAAATAGAAACTTACAATTTTTTTCTTTTTTTTTAACTAAACAAGTTAAGTTCATTATTAGTAATAGAGTTTATCGCTACATTTTCCTTAATGAATAAATTAATAAATAGAGAGATTTTTTCTTAGAGTCAAATAGGTTAATTCGTTGATAAGATTTTAGTTGCTGTAGGTTTTGTGAGTCGTGCTAAAAATATTCTTGATATACGTAAGGATACATGACACCAGACGATGACATTACATCCAGTTTTGACACCAACTTTTTTTTATATATCCACTGAAATTTTTTTGAATAAATAAAAAATACCTTTTTTTCTCTCCATTGTGTGATGGCTATCGGAAGAGGTTGGTTACTCTAATTGAATTACCAGCCGAAATAAATTTATTATAGCTAAATGATATTTTGTTGATTTTTTCTAATTATATAGGCACACACACACACACACTTATATATATATATATGTTAGATTAAATAGGATAGATACTTCGTGTCTCTGTATTCTAACTTTGATTCAGTCATGTTTTCGAATGAGTCGTTTGAATTTTTGATGGAATGAATTTAGGAAGGTGTTATACGTTCTCGAATTACTTTCGGCTCCAGGTGGGAATCATACGGCGCCTTCCTAAATTTATTCCCTCCAAAAGTCAAATGACTCATACGAAAACTTTAACGGATCAAAGAGAATTGGTACACATGAAGTGCCTATCTTGCTTCATCAAACTTAAATTACCCTGCCGAGAAAATGTTGGACACACACACACACACACACACACACACACACACACACACACACACACACACACACACACACATATATATATATATATATATATAATTCTTTAAAGAATAAATATTAAAGATCGAAGATGTAGCTTATTTAGCTTAACATTTTAGTCTCGGTAAATATAGCTTCACTTTTCCAAAACACACCTTGTATATGTACTAGTTTTCTATTAGAAACGGTTCTTCCGAAAATCCTTTTTTTAATATAGTGAATCTCTTGTATCTTATTTCTTTGTATGTAGTCCATGTCCTCAGATCGTACCGCTGAAATTAATTTTCAGTTAAAAACCAAAGTCTAATCAGGTGTGTATGGGACATACTTCACATAAACAATCCTGTTCGGCTAAAAAAAAAAGCAGATCAAAAAGTATCGAAAGATTTTTTATTATTCTTTTTCAGATTGGTATTAACTCGTCTAGACCGATGTCTAGACGTCTAGACAATCAATTTAAGTTTCTTGCCGTGCTTATGTCTTCATTTATATTTGAAAATAAAAATGAAAAAAAATCAAAGCTTCTGTTCCAACAAATTTCTATCACATTTCCCTTTTATTTTTCGTCTTTGTTTTCTTAAAAATTTCTAGTCATTATTCACACGTGACTAACTTATGTCTTTTTCTTTATGTTTTTCTTTTTGTCGTTAATTTCTTTTTTCTTATCTTCTTTTCTTCAATTTTACATTCTCTTTTCTTATTTCTTCCATATTTTTTCCTTTAATCTCCTCCTCCTCCTCTTCCTCCTCCTCCTCCTCCTTCTTCTTCTTCTTCTTCTTCTTCTTCTTCTTCTTCTTATTTCCATGGAACTGTAAACACACACACACACACACACACACACACACACACACTTTCCTCTTCTTTTTCTTCTTCTTCTTTTTGTGCTGCATTTAGAATAGATCTTCTATGTCGGTGCAACTTACACAGCCC
Organism: Sepioteuthis lessoniana; assembly: GCA_963585895.1. NCBI lineage: Eukaryota > Metazoa > Mollusca > Cephalopoda > Myopsida > Loliginidae > Sepioteuthis > Sepioteuthis lessoniana. The sequence continues at coordinate 8,688 of CAUZXS010004961.1, forward strand.
CAAATTGTAGTAGCCCAGTCGACTGTGACTGTAGAATACAGTGACTGCATTTCTGCGGAGAGAGAGAGAGAGAGAGAGAGAGAGAGAGAGAGAGAGAGTCCTGGATATAAAAATAAGTCAACTGATGGTGGGGATCCAGACCTAGACCTTTAAGAAATATGGAGTATTCCTTCATAATCATTATTCCCACGTTCACACTCTGACCCGGCACTAAAATATTTGATAAGGATCCGTCAATGTGTCAAATAGAAATATTTAATCATTTCCTAAAATCTTAAATATTTTATCGTAAGCCAACAAATTACTAGTGTTAAATGTTAGTATTAGATACCAATACTTGGTACCATTTTACTGTGTGCCAATAAAACTACTCGTTTTAGGTTGGAATACTTGAAACCATTTAACTGTGTACAAATAAACTCAGTCTTTTTTTAAAATGTTATCTACTAACTATTCATTTACAAATCATATACATTTGATGCGTATGTACCAAGAGGATTTGGCATTAAATAACCTACGTGGGTAGACATGCCATAAAAAACAACTAGCCAACCAACCAACAAACCGGAAATTATATCGGAGATTACTATATCATAATATCATACTCAACGTAAACTATACCACTCAGGCCGAATCAGAAGATTTACTCATCATTATAATAGTTTAAAAAGAAATTTAATTTAATTTCTGGTGTTTAATTTTTGCAGCTGTTTTTTTTTTTTTATGAAAGGTAGAAGTAACATCTATAATCCCCATTTAGGCTTATGAATTATTTAAAACTAACAGTATTTACCAATTTAGCGTACAATTATCGTCGTTGGAAATGAAATCGAAGACCCGAGTTCAAATCTCGAACAAGGCTTATTGCATTTCCCTTCGCTCTTATGCTCTTCAGAAAGGCATGAATCCTTATGTTCTCTCCACGTCCCCAACTATGGATAACTCGTACGTCATACTGGGTTCTTTAACCTTGGTTAAGTAACTAGTTAAGGAGAAAGAATTCTCCGCTTAAAATGACCTTGCACCACCTCCCGTGTTAATAGATTGTCGGAAATATTATTTGGCAGCTAGAATTGAATGGTTTATTGTAGTGTCGAAAAATTGCTGGATCAACTGGTTTGATTGATCTATGTTAAACCCGAGGTCAAATAAAACATGGCTCTGATGGAATGGTTTCAATTAGGTGATCAAAACAGTTTTAGAAGTTAGAAATAAGACAGTTAAGAATTGCCAGTGAGAGCAAATCGAATTCTATCTCTGCTCTGATCACTGACTCCCCGTTTAGATGAACAGAGTATGTAAAATGAAAGTCGCCAAGAAAGAAATGTAATGTGTGCACACTAAGTTATGTCTGAGCTGTTCTTCATCCCAACACAGAATATAACTAAGAGCAATTGGGGTGGTCACAACGAACAAGAATAAAAATGGCGACAGGAATGAGGTCTTGACAGAGCGACATGAAGTGACTTACTAGAAGACCAAAGAATAGAGTGAAGAGAGGAGATAGGCACCGGGTAATCGTTCGAGTTATGGCTGTATAACAAATGCCCATGGTAGAGGGGTTGCGATAGAATATACTTACTGGGCTTATGAGCTTAATGATAGTCAGTATACAATAGAGAAGTGAAGAGAAATTCTTGTGAAGTTATTTATTTATTTTTATAGAGTGTAAATTTGAAAAAAATGGTAAATATGTAATGCTATGGTATAACAGTCAAAATATTATGGAACGTAGGTTTTGGTTTGGTTTCTTTGTTTAATGGCATCTCAACCTTTATGGCTTATTCAATGTCAAATCATTTCTCGTAGAAGAACAGTCATGGTACTTTTTAAACGATAATTGGAGTAATAAGGGGGTTCATGCCGTTCCCAAGTTCGAAAGTAATTGTGCAACTGGATTTCGAACATGCAAATATTTCACTGTCCTGCCTCTACACTGGAAAATATAAGGAAAATCGATAGAAAGTTTTGGTTGATATGAATTACGTATTTTTATGGTAAATATTTTATAGCCATGAAATTGAAAAATGAATAGATAATATAATAGATAATTAAATAAATGAAATGAAATGAATAAATAACTAAATAGATATGTTCCAATTATATTTTCTTAAATATTGGTAACCGCTTTTTAAAATTGACGTAGGTGTTTGAATTTCACGTAGCGCGAACTCACTTAGGAAAGATATGAATTCAATTATTCACTTTCCAACAATTGGTAAATAGTAAGGCATCTGGACTCTAACTTTGATTGACAACTGGCTTTAGAGAAGCAAAATTCTGAATTCACACCTGTTTGTTAATCTCCGCTTAAAAATTAACCTTGTGTCACATCCGGCACGTGGTGGAGGGGTTGGGTAAATACATATATCTTTTAATAGATTAGCTTTGAAAATGACACCCAATTCCCCTGAATGTCGATTGTCGCATCGTAGTAGTCAAGGGCGACCACATGGCTCCCTTTTCAATAGCTACTACAACGAGGTGTAGGGAAGGACGCTACTCCTTTCCCTGGATTGCTCCACTTTACCCTTGATACGTACCTTATATTGCTGAGTGTTAAGGAAGTTGGTATCAAGTGCTATTTTTAAAGTCTTTGGTATGACACGACCTGGGATTGAACCCAGGTCTCCCAGACAATTGGCGAACACTCTACCCACTAGGTCATGTCACTGTTGGTAAACTTGAAATGTCGTCGTCATCATACACGTATGATGAAACTCTTCATTGAAGATTGTATGGCGAAGTATATTTTACCTTTTTTCGATTCGCGAGCATTTCAGTTTAACCCCTAAGAGCTAGAACCCACCAATATTTATCTCAGCTTGTTCATATCAATCGATCTATTCATCTATTTATCTCAGGACGTTCTAACTTATCTAATAGTCGATCTATTCAAGCCTGATTTTGCTTACTATCTATCTATCTATCTATCTATCTCGAGCTGTTCTTATCTTTCTTTTTGCCTTTTTATCAATTTAAACCTAATTTTACTTTCTCTCTCTCTCTCTGTCTCTCTCTCTCTCTCTCTCTTTCTCGAGCTGGTCTTATCTATCTATGTCGATTTCTCTATTTAAACCTGATTTTCCTTATTCTATCTATCTATCTTATCCTGTTAATATCTATTTTCTGGTCTCCCGAGAGAAAATATAACAGATGTAAGATTAGAAAATAACATATTACAACATTTTACAGGCAACAGTAATGTAGAAATGGGTTGAACATGGCCGGAATTTAGGCCACCCGGGTATATGTACATCTAGGTAACGACAAATTCAGTCGTCACTCGATTCTGAGGGTTAATTAGTTAGCTTGATAATTTTGTCTCTGGAGAAACGGAAAAGTAAATCATCTTTGTTTTTGGTGTCGAAATTGTTTGACCAAACCAAATTAACCTTTTTGAAATTTCTCCCGCTAGTCTTCCACAAAAGATATAATTTCACAGAAGTAAATCACTGACTAAAAGATAAAGTAAAAGTCCCAAATTAGGACTTCATGTAGGGCTCTTTCGAAGTGTCTTCATTTTGTTTCGATTTTCACTGCGGAAGAGTGTATTGGTACGCGAGGAAAAGTAGAAATAAATAAACAAATAAATAAATAAAATAAAAAAGTTAAAAGATCAATAAAAAATAAATAAATGAATTCAAATCAATAATGAGGAATGTGGAAGAATTAACAGAATTTAAAAAAAATGTCAAGGAAAAAGGTAAAATGAAAGGAAAATGACATTTTGATTGACAGACAAACGTTCCGCCCATTTCCCCTGGGTTGACTTATTCGTTTGGTTACAACTTGATAAAAATGTTTCCATCTAGAAGAAAATACACAGGATTGTTGTAAAAATAAGATCTAAAAGTTTTAAAGTTATTTTCTTTCTTTCTTTCTTTCTTTCTGTTTGTCTTTTGGGTAAATATTTTCATATATATGTTCATTTCGGTTGTTAATATCTATCTATCTATTTATCAGTCTTTTTATATCCCTATCTATATATATGTTAATCTCTTTTATTCTTTCATTATCTTCGCTCTACAGATTATATATATATATATATTTGTTTATATTCATCTTCCTCTCACTATCGCTGTCTTTTACTCACTCACTCTCTCTCTCTCTCTCCCTCTCTCTCTCTATTTACTTATTTCTTTCTAGCTATCCATCTATCTATCTGCCTGTCTGAATCTCTATTCAAGTTTATGACACCCTCCTCGTACTAAGATCTCTTATTTCTCTCTCTTCGAAACAATCGATATCTTAATGGAATCAATGTCAGATTATATTTTGAAACGCAATAGGTAGACAAAAAGCAAAAACAAGCAAAAAAACAAAAAACAACAAAAAACAAATAAGATCTCTGGGAAGCAAAAAGCAACGTTAATGTTGAAATTAAAGGTAACTAGTAACAAGATGATGGACGCTACAGAATGGGAAGAAGTCCATATAAATTCGTAAATTGAAGTTGCACTTGTTTTCAGTTATATAGTTTATATGCATAATTCACTTTAATTTGGTTATATATATATATATATATATATATATATATATATATATATATATATATATATATATATATATATATATCATCATGTTGCGCTGCTTGCACGGATTTCCCTGACTCTTTCTCTCTCTCTCTCTCTCCTCCCATTCCTCTCTCTCATCCATTGATTCCGGCAGGTCCTCTAGACAACATCCTGTATCTGTATAGAGCTGTTGCAGATAGGACACACACACACACGCGCGCGCGCGCGTGTGTGCATGCACGCTTATATATATATATATAATTAAAGACATATTTATTATATTAGTTCTATGTTATTTTCAAATTGAGCACTTTTATTTCCAACTGTTGGAATTGGCAATTCAGAATTCAAATTTGATTTGTTGCATAATTTTGCATAGTAAAACTCTTACCGGTTTGCACTATAATTGATGAATCACCTTTCCTATCTAGCCAATACTATCTTTAATTGCTTTTAAGGCCCAATTTAGAAACCCATAATTGATTTCCAAGCATAATGCGAGAGTTGCAAGGAAAAGTTCTTAGCCTCACCAAGTATTGTAAGCCATAACTAAACATTCTTCTTGTGGCAACACACACTACGACTTCTAATCAAAATATAAGAAATAATTAATATTTTTCTTATTTTAGAAACGATCCTCTTTGATGCAAAGAAAACTTTTCTCCTTTTCATAATTCACTAAGAACTTAAAAAAAGAATTATATTATTAGCCCCAAACCTAACCCTAACAGGAATTTTTGAAAATTTCTCACCTCTTTCTAGAGTCATGAAATGTACAGGTTACCCATAAGTCCTTGCTTACCAGCCATCATTGGGACCTTCATGTGTAGAAAATTCTTGGAGAACCTCAGTTTTGAATTTTTCCTTACTTTTCCAGCATGTCTTGTTCGTCTTACTAGTATGGTTCGTGAGATAGGAGGTAAGTATCAATACAGCTGTTTTTTATGAAATGCTTCATCCACAATTTGTTCAAAACAACACAGAGAGTTCCCATCAAACTTTTTATTCCTGCACTTAGTAAGAGTCTAGGTAGTACATCCATACAGTCGTACTGAAACAGCCACAGCTTGGAAGAAATCCCGTTTTATTTAATCAGAGAGATTAGATTTCCATATGATCGATAACCTATCAACAGCAGTCCACAATTCCGCTATGCATATGCTGATATCCCTTTCAGTAGATGAGATATTACTGACAAGATATGTGAACAGGTCTACTACTTTCAGAGGCTTGCCAGTTAAAGTGGAGATAGCCCATTTTTGTTTCTTTGTAGACACTTGATGCAGCCGAGAGGATCTGCCAGGAGCGATGGCCGATAGGGTTGGATAGTGAGATAGAGTTTGGGAACTTCGTACAATCAGCACGACTTCTGGATGATGATGATGATGATGATACCTACTAATCATATTGCAGTTCGACGCAGTTGGCTCATCTTTTTTTCCTTGTTTTCATTCATTTTAATAATAATGAAATATTTGTATTTAATCAATAAAGTCATCAAATGAACACAAAACGGAATATATGTGCTATAATCAAACAGGCGACATCTCCACACTAGACGGAACCTCTCTGAAACTGGTAGAAAAATTCACCTACCTAGAAAGCAGTGTCTCATCAACAGAAAAAGACATCGACACACGTTTAACGAAGGCATGGACAGCTATCGATAGGCTATCGATCATATGGATGTCAGACCTGACCGATAAAATGAAACGCAGTTCCATCCAGGCAGCGGTCGTATCGATACTGCTGTATGGATGCACTACTTGAACGCTAACAAAACGGCTGGAGAAGAAACTAGACGGCAATTACATAAGAATGTTGCGAGCAATATTGAACAAGTCCAGGCAGCAACATCCCTCAAAGAACCAACTATACGGCCACCTACCTCCCATCACGAATTCTATCCAAGTTAGACGAATCAGACACGCAGGACAATGCAGGAGAAGCATGGACGAGCTCATAAGTGATGTGCTCCTATGGACTCCCACATATGGTCGAGCAAAAGCAGGCCGGCCAGCTCGAACATACATACAGCAGCTCTGTGAGGATACGCGGTGTAGCCCTGAAGACCTGCCAGAGGCGATGAACGATAGGGAGGCGAGAGAGGGTCCGGGATATCTGTGCTGGCGGCACGACATGATGATGATGATGATGATGATGAATACTATTACAACATCACTACAAAGCTGAAGTGGACTGTCAATAATTAGAGCCTCTGAGCAAAAAAGGTTTTTGATTTTAGCCTTACATTTTGATCTTTTACTGATATTTACAATTGTAACTCCAACATTTTTCTAGAGTCACAAGTTTAAGAAACAAAGAGAAATCTATTTATGTAATTATTTCCCTTACAATTGACAAGTTTTGTTTAAGTGTTTCTTTGTTCTGTTTTACGGCTTGTCAAATGCTGTTGTCTATTTAATGCCAACATTATATTTTTTCTTACTTGTGTGATTATAGAAAGATTGTTAATTGGGTTTTGAGATTTTTTATAGAGATTCTACTGATTAGTGACAAGAAAAGTTGGTTGTATTTTTTCTTTTTTTAAAGACTTTCTTTTTAGTTGTAGGTTGTTGTAAGGAGATTTTATGATTTGTGTTGCATAATTTGTTGCATATGTTTGCCGTCTAAAAAAAGTTCATGATATTGCTGACATTTAGAACCTCCACAAACTTATCTACCATAAATTGTTGTGTACAAATCGACCACAAGATTTTTGGTTCAAAATTTTGGGTTAGACTGCCGAACAAATAGTAAGTCTACTGTTACCTTCCCGTTAGTGTTTACTATCAATATATCAGCTTTTGAAAACGACGTGTGATATAGTGTCAATAAGTTTAAGTTGAAAATGCTTCTGTTATTTTGCTGGAGTTACGGTAAGGTTTAGTTACAAATTGTTAGGAGTATTATTCCACTGGTTGACCACAGCGTGGAGACGGTTTAGATTTTTAAAAGTGTCCAATAAGTCGACATTTAGTTTTGAAGAGATTTTTCTGGCTTAAATGGTCGAATTGTACGCTGCAATATTTGGTAATTAATGGTAATTTGATTGTCCAACTGCAGCGACCACCCATGCCAAAATGTCAATTATTATGCTTTTTTATAGACAAAAAATATTGCAAATTAAAATAAAAGACCCATCTTGGTTGAGCCGAGAACATTTTAGTAGATCCTCAACTAACCAACCAATCAGGTTGACTTTGACCCTGGGTAGTAGCATCTATGAAAGTCCCATCTATAAGATCTTTTTTTTAAATTAAATGTCATTTCTGTAACTAATTGTTAAACAATGTAACTGTGTGGAAACATAATATGCTATTGTAATACTTGAAATTACAAATTATTTCACACTTTGGTTTAGTTTCTTTGTTATAATGACATATTAACCTTTGTAGATTATTTAATACCAAAGCCGTTCTCCTAGAAGAACAGTAGTGGTACTATTTAACCTATAGCTGGGAGGATAAGGGGGTTCATACCTGTCCCAAGGATATTTGTCTGAAAGTGAACGTAATAGCGCGACTGGAGTTCGAACTCACTCACTACACTTAAACGATTACACCACGGGGGCACCCCCATTTCACACTTTGCGAATTTTGAAATAGAGTTATTTGACCCATAAATGAGACCCTAACAGATATGATCAGTCTGGGTCATAGTGGACAGGAGAGTTATGACAATGAATAGAGTCTCCACACTAATCACTTCTTTATAATTTAATTAAGAGTTTTACTCTGTACAACCGTTTTCCGAGAGCATGGGGGTGGGGCTTACCCCTCAGCGTTTTCTAAGCCCAGCAGATATGGTGATTTTTTTCAAAAATTGGGAACTTCATTTAATTTAAAGCAAAAAGGAAGAATTTTATTTATCCATTAATTCAATTCTTTTTTTAAATTTTAGTTGGACAATTCGGGAAATTGTCTCTATTGGCAATCCTTTTGAGATGAGGCTTCTTAATCTGAGTATTAATTTTATTGCGGACTTTTGTCCTCATCTTGCTAGTTTTTTTTTTTTTTGTTGTTGTTTTTCTCACTACGTTTCGGCCCAATTTTACCTTTGGCTGTCTTCAGGTGATTAATCGCGACCTCGGATAGGAATGCTGAATCTTGTAACCGTATCCCCAGTGATTACTGCCTTCCATAGTTGTTGTCTATCGCACCACGTTTTTGACCAAGTAACCTTCTGGCCGGTTTGGGTCTTGGGTAGGAATTGAAAACCGCTATCTTCTGACAATGCTCACGTGGAACCGTAGAGACTCAACGCCTCTATCCGCTGTTCTACGGGCCCCGAAGG
>CAUZXS010004961.1:20000-27500 GCA_963585895.1 Sepioteuthis lessoniana
TCGCTCTTTTATATCTTTTTTTTCGTATCATGATAGTTAACTAACTAGTTTTGCATATCCATTGCGCCCTGTTGGTAGGGTTAGGAATATACTGACTATAAGACCCCTCACCCCCGCAAAAAAATGGGTGATATCCTGTATATGACTCAAAACTGCGTCTGGTGGTGAGATCCCTTTTCTGGAGATCTTGCAAGTGAAGAGTCATTCCTTCATTTGCCATTACTCCCAGGTCCACACTGATCCGGAGCAGTAGTACCTTGTTAGGGTACCATCTATGGGTTGAATACATATGTTTAAGAATTAATCGTATTTGACAAGACTGTGTGCAACCCCCCACCAAACCTCCCCCCCAAAAAACAAAACAATAAAACCAAAAAAGAAAAAAAACATATATGAAACAACTTCACAAAAACAGTTAATATGTACGATCAATGAACGTGATTTCCTAACCTCTGGGCGTAGAATTGCCCTAAACAGGTTGACCCACCGTTAAAATCACCTAGTCAATCAATCAATCAATCAATTAATCAATCAATCAAATAATTAATTTGAATAACTTTCTTGCCACAGAAGGCATCCTGTCCAATTGAAAAGGTTAGCAAGTAAGTACTGCATATCCATTGCGACTGAATGGAGAGTTCGATTCTCACTGATCAAAAGTACAGGGTGTACTTTTGATCAGTGTCAAATCTTCACTCTATGATATCTTAAGTATCTGATTTACTTATTTGTATATCAAAAACTGTTTTTATTATTCATTAAACTATCCATGAAATATGTCAATTTTTAAGCCATTCTTCAATTGCATTGAACTTTAATGATATTCTAAATTAAGAATAAAAGGAAGCCTCATACCCAAGCAAACAAAAAACATTACAATGCAGCTGAGAAATTTCAAGTTTTCTTTAAAACTTCTTGAATATGAAACTAATTTGAATTAAGTAAAATGTATAAATTGGTATTCTGTTTTATCTTTTATTCATTTTTTCCCTCTGATTTGAAATTTTCTGCGAGTTAAAAATCATTTAAAACTTTGAAAAATGCTGTTTTATCTTTTCAATTTAACATAATAGAACATTCGATTTCTATTAGATCACTGGAAGATTTTACCGTCATCCGTAAATATTTTTAGAGTTTTATTGCGTTGATTTAACAACATAAGTTTCAAATTTTTCATAGCTTCGGAAACACAGACACTGGCAATACAGAAATATGATGTCGAAAAGTGTGATAATAATAATAATAATAATAATAATAATAATAATAATAATAATAATAATAGGGACTGAAGGACTTGGAAGTTGGAGAACGAATGGAGACCATCCAGAAAACAGCATTATTGAGAACAGCCAGAATACTGAGAAGAATCCTGGAGACTTGCTGTCACTCAAACTCCATTGAAAAACCATCAGCTAAAACTGTTGTGAAAAACTCTGAGGGAGTAAATGATAATAATAATAATTATATAATTATATATATATATATATATATATATATATATATATATATATATATATATATATATATATATATATTGATAGATATAGAAATAATCACGTTTCTTTTTGTATATCTGTATTGATATTATTTTCATCCCTAGCGAGTTTTCGACACCAGCAATAATTAATGATTTTCTGTGGAGTCTGAACAACAGTAAGTCTTTTCAGGTATTCAGGGATCTTCTAAAAATTATACCAAATTTCAATAGTGCTGTGGCCTGGATGGTTACAATTCTTCCTCTGACTGATCAATATTTCAAGATAATTGATATTAATACCATTATATTAGTCCCTGCATTCTTCTCACTAACGTTAACTGATGGTCTTTCACTGGAGACAGTGTGACAACAAGTCTTCTCAGGTAATCACTGGCTCTTATAATAATAATAATAATAATAATAATAATAATAATAATACCACCTCCACCAGCTACCGCTTGTAAGGAAAATGCACGAAGAGCAAAATGATATACAGACAGATTATTGAAGAAACTTGCCGTCACATGAGCCGCTAATTTTATGGCTGAAGTCAAATATTTACTACTACTACTACTACTGATAAAAATTCTAAGACTATTGATGATAAAAAAATATTATGGATAATGATATATTGAGAAAAATGCCGCAGTGCCTCTTGGCCTTCTCAGAACCTGATAGTCATAATGACATAGGAAGTGTCCATTATATAAATATTTACTACCCATCTAAATGGGGTTGGAAATTGTTAGAACAACTACTACTACTACTACTACTAATAATAATAATAATAATTGGTGCGTTAGGCACAGTAACTAAAGGATTATTAAAGGGCCTGGAGGACTTGGAAGTTGGCGAACGGGTAGAGACTATCCAAACGATAGCATTGCTGAGGACGGCCAGAATACTGAGACGAGTCCTGGAGACTTCAGGAGACTTGCTGTCACTCAAACTCCTGTGAAAAACCATCAGGTAATACTGATGTGCAAAACTCTAGAGGTGTAAATAATAGTAATAATAATAATAAAGTCAAGATGTGAAGCCTAGGCTCTTCCTCATACCCAGACACGTAGGGTTTTACTAAATAGATCAACAAATAAAATTACATTGTTAGCACACCAGCTCTCTCCATGATGACTTGGCTACTACATATGCTTTGTTCCACACATTCTTTGGCTTTTATTGAAATACTACAGTAGCTTTGGAATTGTAACGAACGTCAGTCATATTGATGGTTTTAATTCCCTACATTTTTACTACACTTGAAAAGTAAACATACATACATCAAACTTTCACTGCTAAATATCGTTAAAAAAAAGAAAAAAGAAAAAAATTGTCAGAAAAAAATCTTTTTAAATCAATGCTTATGAAAAAGTCCGTAAGATTATCGAAAATTTGGGAAATCCAACATTATAAAACGTCAGAACACTTAAAAAGAAAATACTGTTTCTAATAGTAGTTTAATTTATTTTGTTTAATCTATTCAAGCGATATATATATATATATATATATATATATATATATATATATATATATATATATATATATGTATATATATATATATATATATATATATACAAAGGTCATTCAAAAAAGGTAATTTTCGCGGAAAAAGCACAATATTTCTTTTTTAGATTTTCTTTCACATATATGTAAAATGTATTGTTTAGAATTGCTTCAGAAATATTAGTTATGGGGGTATTAGATAAAGGCAAATCACAGTGGGTATTTCAGGCTTGATCAGAGGTAAAGCATCAAATTTTTGGAGACGGAGAATTGGAAACCACTTGGTAAAATTCGCAGAAAAATATGTGATGTGTACAGATGTAAAATAAATAAATAAAATAAAATAGAGAAAGAAAAAGGTCTACAATTGGGCGAAAGATAAGTCGAAAAGACAATCCATGAACCACACCATATGGATTCACAGACTATCTAGTAAAGAACAAGTACCGGGCGTGGATGTTGATATTGAAAGTCTCCAGGTACTTGAAAACATTCGGTCGATTTTCTTAAAAAGGGCGCTATTGTATATATATATATATATATATATATATATATATATATATATATATATATAGAGAGAGAGAGAGAGAGAGACATATATACTTATAGATATATAACTACGTTTATATATATATAACAGATAAGAATGCATATACTACGATGTAATATATAAATATATATATATATATATATATATATATATATATATAAACTACCATATATATATATATATATATATATATATATATACCAACAAATCGTATATATGGATATATATAAAACAACATATATATTTATAAATTTACTTTACATATATATCTATATATATATATATATACACTTATATATAGCAACAAATTTAATATGAATATGGATATATATAGAATTACTTATATATTTATATATTTACTTTACATATATATATATATATATATATATATATTTAACAGATAAGAATGTATATATATACGTACATATACTACCATATAATATATAAATATATGTATGTATATATATATATATATATAAATATATGTATGTATATATATATATATATATATATATATATATATATATAATACCATGTAATAATATATATATATATAGAGAGAGAGAGAGAGACACAGAGAGAGAGAGACAGACAGACAGTGCGATAGACAGAGAGAGGGCGGGGGAGATATTAATCAGGTGAGAATGAAGAAAGTGCTCAAATGCTTGCCATCAGAGTATTATAAAACCTAAAACTAATGAGAGTTTTACCCTCAATGTTTTTATGACAACTCTAATGAATATAAAGACGTAAGCACGATTTATACACACTGATGTGTGGTAAAAGTCTTCGTTTTCATAGAATATTATAAGTCTCATCTGTCGATTAAGTTCCTATTCTGTTAAAGACATGAAAATACAAAGAGAGATCCTAATTACTTTTAATTTATACACACACACACACACACACACACACACACACACACACACACACACACACACACAGAGATATATATATATATATATATATATATATATATATATATATATATATATATATATATATATATATACATATATATATATATTTTATAACTATCTATTTTATATTATTATTTGTATATAATAATTAAACCGTAGAAATTTCCTAGTTCTGCCAGTTTGTAATGATTATTATAATTATATTGATCATTGCTTTTTTTGTGTTGCTAAACTCTATGGTGGTCAGCAGAAGTTATTGGATGACAATGTCATCTATTAAGGAGTGAATCAGCTTTTTAATATTGTCATTTTTGTTAGTTTTCTCTCGTGTTAATAATCATATTTTTCATTCAATTTTAAACTCGTAACGGTCTTTCAAACCACTTATATATTTGATGAAATGTAAATTAAATTGATAAATAGATAAGATTATCTCTCTTTCTTACCCTTTCTAAGTAGGACTTGCCGAAAACTCCTCAGTCCGACCAAGGAGAGATGATAACAGAACTATAAAACATGCAAGCTATTCGAAATATTTCCTTGCCGTTCAACACACTTGGCACATTATTTTTAAGCTTTTGTGTTTTTATGATGATAAAAATGTTTTAATGAAAATTAATATTCGCTTTGTCGGTGGAGCGTAAAATGCAGTGTCTTTAACCCCTGCAGACGAGTAAGACCCCCACCACCATCATCACCAAAAGGGTCTTCTGGGTATGACACTAAAGTGCATCTGATGATAAGACCCTAGTTCAAGAGCTCAGTGGAGTGTCGAGCAACACTTCATTGCTGTTATTTTCTGAACTATCTTGAACCAGAGTGAAGTACCTGTTTGCGTCTCATTTATTCGTCAAATCGAACAAAACAAAAAATACTCGTATTCGTTATGATCTTGTGAAAAAATAATTTTCTTATGAAACAATTTCACATAAATATGAACATTCAATGAACCAACCTCGAGACGTAAAATAACCGTGGACGAGATGAAATGCCGTTAAAATCAATCAAATTTACTCAAGTAACGGAAGTAAAAGATATGTTTTTTTCACGCTCTACTACAATCAGGACATAGGTCAAAACTCTATTGGTACAGTGATTAATGTACTTGACCTGTGACGTCGTAGTAAGTTCGTTCGAACTCAACTTGTACTATATCGTTTACTTTCGGAGCATTGCAAGATATGGGTTGAGTAATACTACTGCCGTTCTTCTATAAGGCTGGTTGTGTCATCCACGAAGATTTATAGGCCATTAAACAAAAAACTCTGTTATTATTCAGTTTTCATTGAAGAGCAAAAAAAAAAAGAAAAAAAAAGAACGAGAAAGAAGATACCCCCACAAAAAAATTATTTTAAAAATGAAAAAAAACATTTTGAAAATTAAACGATATTTTTTTCCGTATCTCCAAGTTTCTAAAGCCCTTCAAAAAAATCAAAATAAATTAAAAGAAGCCATCAATCTCTCATTGGTTTGCCAAGATTATTTCAGTATTCCCCATATATATCATGCCTGTGATTTTGTTTTATTCACTCAGAGAATTTTAAGTGCATTGCTCTATTAAAACCTCGCTATGATGTCTAATTTTTGCTAGATTACAATCACACACACACACACACACACACACACACACACACACACACACACACACACACTTTATTTTGGTGTGGAAAAAACAAAATAAAAATAGAACTCTGATATGAATTACGTGTGAAAACAAATTATGAAATATCAAAGAAATATTATTTGTATTTTTTGTATTTCATAAATGAACATCAACTCACACGATTTTTAAAGTAGAAGAAATCGTCTAAAAAGGATTTTATTCTTTAAACTTGAATATTTTATTATTACTCTACAAAAGGTTCGTTACTATGTGCCGTTTTTTTCTGCCTTATGGTAACAAATGTCTATACAAACATAGTGATGGTTTTAGTGATACACTTGATGACCCGTGAAACCTTTGGGATCTCGTTGAAATAGCAAGCCCTGATGATTATGACGAAGGATTGGTGAATTCTAATTTGCATTCCATAGATACATCCTTTTCTTAACATCATTTTTGGAGACTAAACGTGACATTTATCGCAATCACCGACCCCCAAAATTAATATTCATTTTTTTTAAGATGTTGTGTGGCATTATTAAGGTTATTTGCTCTTTTCTCTCTCAGTATTATTCACCATTTACGTATATTACAATCAAATATGTGTATATGTAAAATTAATTTTTTTATTTATGTAAGCAATTTAGCCGTAAAATACCTTTATTCATTAACTAAATCATTTCTGTAAGCATATCCTTTTAAAGATTACCTTGGATTTTATAAGTGGTTAGTATTGTTTCTTTTGTTTTTATAAGGTATTTAATAATAATAAAAAAAAAGATTTCAAAAGTAGATTTTAATAGGTGACTGGTCATCCTCTTCTGGTTGAACACCGATTCAGTGAGGTTTAGAATACACTTAGCGTATTTCCTGTTGGTGGGTAAGACCCTACCCTAGGTGTTATGGGTATGACAGTAAATTACATCAGATAGTAAGGTTCCAATTCTGGAAATCTGGGGAATATGGAGTACCATTGAATTTTTATTACTCTATGGTCCACTGTGACCTTGAGGAGGAGATTCCTATGAGGGCCCCATCTATGGATCAAATAGATCTGTTTAAAAAGTGATTCTATTTGATTGGATGGTGTGTAATTAAAATAAAGAATAAAACTCTCGAGAAAAACTATACAAAAGATTTACATATGAAATACAATGAACGCGATTCTGTCACCTCTGAGTATAAAAGAAACTTAGACAGGTCGACATACTGTTAAAATGAATCAATTATGGGGCTATAGAATAAACTGATTGTATATCTGCAGAGGAATAAGTATCCCCTCCTCCCGCCGAAAGTGGATTGGATATGATACTAAACTGCATCTGATGGTGAGGCTCCAATCCCAGAGATTTGGAGAATGTAGAGTACCCTATATTACTATTACTCCCAGATCCACCTTGATCCAGAATGGTAGTACCTGTGAGGGTTCCATTTATGTGGTGGGTGT
>CAUZXS010004961.1:32500-35000 GCA_963585895.1 Sepioteuthis lessoniana
TGGCAACTGAAATAGCAAGACTGCTGCTGCCGCTGCTGCCGCTGCTGCTGAAAGATATGCCTCGTACTTATTTTACGCCAATAATGTCTGTGTGGCGGCAATTTTAATCTAAGAAATCAATCTACCAGACTTTATCTATCTATCTATCTATCTATCTATTTGTTGGTTGAAGATGGGTTAACAATCGACAAACAGAGCTTGAAATCAATCAGAAGTTGCTTTTTTCATTAAGAAGTATGAATCCACGCTCTCCTGCACCATGTTTCATATATATATATATATATATATATATATATATGTGTGTGTGTGTGTGTGTGTGTGTGTGTGTGTGTGTGTGTGTGTCGGGAGAAATCAAGGCAAAAAATAGACATTTATTATACTGTTAATCAACAACATTCGGACCAGTCATCGTCTCACTCTTAACATATTAGTTGGTTAGATTCAAGAATTTTCCTTCCCGAGACTGATTGCCGTACTAAGGTTTGAGACCCTAATCTACTCCCTTCTATTTATTCCTAATTGGGCGAGGGTGGCGTTTGAAAGAGATGGGTTCATGTTTCTTTCAAGAGTATTAATAGAAAATGACACAATCTCCTCTAAGATTTTACATCAGAGTTCATTTCTCACGTAGATAAGCAGAAGATGGATTAACAATCGACAAACTGCGTGTGAAATCAATCAGAAGATGCTTTTTTGTTGAGAGGCATGAAACCATGGTTCCCTGTTCTCTGCTTAATTGATTCCTATGCTAACCAATGTAACTAACATAACCCAGTAATTGCTCTAGAATAACGGACAAAAGAGCACCTGAACAAACAAAAACCCCGTAATTTCTATACCCCAACCTAAAAAGCTCTAACACATAGCAGTTTCAGTTTCAGTTTCATAGTTTAATGGCATATCAACCTTCATTGGTTATTTAATGCCAAAGTCACCCTTTAGAAGTACAGTAGTGATACTAATTAACCCATAGCCAGGAACATGAACCAGTCAGAGCACCATGTATTTTGTTTAAAATGAAGAAATTATACGATTTCTTGTAAAAATGTATGTCTGTTTGAGTGATGAAAAACCAGAAAAAAAAAGATAACAAATCAAAAAATATGAGACTGTTGAATGTATCAGTGAACGGGGGTACATGGTTTTTTTTTACTTGCAAACAATTTAGAATGCAAAATAAAACAGGAACAACATTTTGCATATGTTTTCAGATGGGAAATTTGCATCTTTAACTGATAATGTAAATATACTTTCATCTCCAAAGTAATCGAAAATATATACAAAATTTTCGGACCAGAAAAAAAGTAAAATAATATATATATATATATATATATATATATATATATATATATATATATATATATATATTCGTGTGTGTATCTGATAGTTCAAAAGAAAATAAGCGGTAAAAACTCACATCTTTGAGTTTCACGTGCGCGTTCTTCAAGTGAGTTTAGAATCAAACGTCTAAAAACTGTATGAATACAAGTTCATATTATTTTGAATTACAATGAAAAACTCCCTTAACACACACACACACACACACACACACACACACACACACACACACACACACACACACACACACACACATATGTATATCTGTATAAATGTACGCATTTTTGAATGCTTGTATATATAAATACATCAATGTAATGAAAATTTTACACTTATTTTGTAGTTAGAATATTTGTAACATTTCCCAACTTTCTCGAATATGCAGCAACTTATTTTATTGATTTATATAATTTTTAACCGTAATTATATATATATATATATATATATATATATATATACAAGCATTGATTAAATAATAAAGACACATTTTGTCTATATAATTTTATTAAGATCCTTTCAGGTTTCGTGATAAATGTTTTGGTTTTAGGTTGGAATCGGTGGATGGATTTACCAATTCCAAACTGAAACCAAGACACTTACCAGGAAACTTGAAATGATCTTAAAAGAATTATATCAAAAAAATGTCTGTTTATTATTTAATCAAACATACTTAAATAAAACACTGCTGCCCACTTACACACACATACACACGCACATGCACACACACATATCTATATAAAATGTATGTATATATATATATATATATATGTATATATATATATATGTGTGTGTGTGTGTGTATAGAAGTAGGCATAGATGTATATGTATAGATATACTTATATGCACACACACACACACACACACACACACACATATATAAATATATATTTATATATGCATACATATATATACGTATACATATATATTCAGTAAATTATAAACATAGTTGTATTATATTGGATTATATATAATATACACTATATTTTATGTAATATAATATAGAATATAATATTATATATAATTGTAAAATATTATATTGCACAATATTATATTATATACAAAATTTTTCTAATTTAATATATGATTGTAGAAAATTAACGTGAAGTGTAGGGGAAATATCACGTTAAAATTTAAGAGGAAATAAAACCAATAAGCTGAGTTT
>CAUZXS010004962.1:0-22500 GCA_963585895.1 Sepioteuthis lessoniana
ATGGACCAAATAACCTTAGTGAGTGTGTATCTGTTTATCACAGTGCAATGTTTAGTAAGGTTAGCAGCCCAATACTACTGTGATCACTTTGATCTTTGTAGAGTAAGCTACACTTTTAGGGTTATGCCAAATTAGTCAAAGATTGGTAAATAAACACACACACACACACACACACACACATATATATATATATATATATATATAGCTTCTAGAGAAGTTGGGTTTAAACAGGTCATTATTGCTCTCTTCTCCTAAATCAAAAATCCATTTGCACCACGAGGTTTAAGTCTTCAGACCAATGGCTAAGGCTCATCCAGTGGTTTATACTTGGATATTGATATTAAGCTATCTCTCCTCAGATGCTGTTTTGACCCACAGTAACTTTAGCTTATATATATATATATATGTTTTTTGTTGGCATACTCTTTTTACATTATGTATGAACAGTAACAGCAAATAGCTTATATATATATATATATATATATATATATATATATATATATATATATATATATACTTTTCCGAGGGTATTAGTCCAAAAGAGAATGAAATGGTGTGACTAGAGTTCAAATTCGCTTACTATGATGTCACAGTAAGTTTCATCTGTAGTAACTTACCTTTACAATGGTTTTCCAGTGAAGTAAGCAAACCTTATTGAATAACTATTTAACAATATGGCATAATGGTTAGCAAGCTCAGATCATTGACTGATTTGCTAGTGTGATACATTTTGTACCATTCCTTACTCAGTACCCTTTAACACTGGTTTTATCCAAAACTAAGCAAAGTTTAACCATTAGTTTGGTATATTTAACAGCATGTCAACCCTTTAAGGGCAATTTAATACTGAAATTTTACAAAAATAATTTGCACATTATTTTATGGTTTCAAATATTCTTATATAATATTATTAGTTCTCACACATATCTATCTGACCCATCTATCTGAGTCAGAGTGAACCTAAAAGTAATGCAGCCTCCCCACCAAGAGCTTCAGAACTGAAGCCTCACCACTGGTACAGTTAGCATATTCTAAATCCTGCCTACAGGGTTATTTGACCATTGGACACCAACCATTGAAAATGGAAGCACTCTTCATTCATCAGCACAGATTTCCCTAACCCTCTCCCACCACCCTTCTCTATTGTCCATTGGTTTCAGTAGGTCTTCAAGGCTACATTCTGTATCTGCACAGAGCTGTTGTATGTAGATTCTTGCTGGTTGTTCTGCCTTTGTTCGTCCATGAGAGGGGGTCCACAAAAGTATGTTGCTTATGAGTTCGTCCCTACTTCTCCTGCAGTGTCCCACATGTCTGGTTTGTCTAACTTGGATAGTTTTCATGATGATTGGTAAGAGGCCATACAGCTGCTGCTTTGTGGGGTGCTGCCTCCAGTACTTGTTCAATATTGCTTGTAGCATTCTTGTATAGTTGCCATCAAATGTATGGAGAAAAAGCTTGAGGCACTCTTAATATAATCATTATCATTGTAATTGTTGACCTGAGTTCAAATCTAAGCTGAGGCTGTGTTTCATTTTAGACAAATGCTTTTGGTAAAGGTATAAATTCATCAGGTTCTCCCTCCAGCTATGAGAAAATAGTAAGGTAGACTGGGTTCTTTAGCCTTGATTAACCAGTCTAGGAGAAGGAAAAGTGAATTCAAACCAGCTGTACTTAAAAATTGACTTTGCATCCAATCCTGCCCATAGTAAGGGAATTGGGTAAATACATACAAAAGAATGTGGTTTAGTAAGATTATCTAATATACTGACAATTATGACCTTGTGCCAGACTAAACTGTGTCTTGGAAATAACTATTTTGATCTTCTTTTTGCAATACATCCTAATACATTTTATACCGACACATTCTTGCTATGTCTTATCACATGTCCAGAAGTAATAAACTGTTGTCATAAGTCTGAAAAGACATTGAATTTCTTTAATGAACCTGTTGAGAAAAATATAACCAAACACAGCCATATTGCTATAAAGATGGGAGCCACTGTGTTATATTAATGAATGAAAAACTACCTCCAATTCAAAGGGAAAATATTACTTGCTTTTGTCATTCTTTTTGTTCACTTGCCAACAAAACCCCCAAAAACCCAGAGATATCTGAGAATGCTGAATGATAAAAATTGTCTTGGATGGCACTCAGCCAATAACTGCACAGAAATCTTTCTTTTTATCATTAATCTACAAAGTAAAACTATTTTTCAAAAAATAAAATGTATTCTTATTTCTTCTCTATCCATTCTTTCTTTCTCTCTCTCTGTTTTTTCTTAAATCTTGTTCTCAAGAAAAATAAAAATCCACATTCACCCACATAAACTACTAAAGAAGATGGCAGTTGTAACTCATATTTTTAAACTTGGACTGGTTTTTTTGTATTTAAAAAAAAGAAGGAAAAAATAAAAAGAATGAAAATAAGAAAAAAATCTTTTTGAAAAACCTTATTTCAAAAGATTCTAAAGACAGTCAAAGACTCTGGGAAAAAAGAAAAAATCTTTTGCCAAATGGAAGAGGATTCTTCTTTTGAGAACAGCTTCTGATTCCCCATCAAGGCTATCATATTGGCACAGCTGTTTGATACTGGAAATACAGTACATTTTCTCTTTATTATTTAAATCATACAAACCATCTATCAGATAGAAAGAGGGGGAAAGAAAGGGAAGGGATAATGATAATGTCGAGAGAGAAAGAGAGAAAACAAGTGTCAGACTCAAAGAAAAAGAAGCAAGGAAAATATAAGGAAAGAAGAAGTGGAGAAAATAAATGAACCAGAAAAGTTGAGTAGAGAATGAGGAAAGAAAGAAAAAAGAGAAAGAGAACAAGTCTAAAGGAACTATAGATTAAAAGAAAGAGAGAGAAATTTGGAAAAGAAAAGAAAAAGGGAAAAGAAGGTAGGAAAAATGGAAAGAAAGATTTTTAAAAATAGAAAGCAGAAAGAAAGATTAGGGAAGAGATAGAGAAGGGAAAAAAGGGGGAAAGTGGAGAGATAAAAATATGATTGAATGGGAGAAAAAGAAAGAGAAGAGAAAGAAAGGCAGAAGGGTGAAGAGATAAAGATATGACTAAAGGGGAGAAAGATAAAAAAAAGAGAGGGTAAGTGATAGAGATGGAAAAGAAAGAAAGGTAAAAGAGGGAAGAGATGAAAATATGACTGAATGGAAGGAAGAGGAGAAAAAAGCTGAATGAAAGCATGTAAAAGTTTAAAAAAAAAAAGGAAGATAAAAAAGCGATTCGAAGAAGTGAGAGAAAAGGAGGAAAAGAGAAAGAAGAAATGGAAAATGGGTAAAAGAGAGGTAAAGAGAAAAGAGAGTGAGTTCAAGGACAGAAAAATATCATATTTTGAAAAGTAAGTATTCTGCATTGAAGAGATGGCATCGATAAATTTTGGATTGTTTCCACCTAGATTGGTACTCACTAAACATACACAGATGTTTAGTTGATTATGGCTCCATTACAGGCAAAGGCATCTTTCTTCTAGACTTCCATAACCTTTCATTTGTTTCATGGCCAAATCCAGAATTCCCAAATATGAGGCTAATATTTACTTAATGATGGAGAGAGTATGCTGATAAATGAATAAATAAAAGTAATTTAAAGAAAAAAATGGTGAGAGATAGGAATTGCTGAGTATAAAAATAATGCTACTTTTCACTCTTGAAGAAGAAAGAGATGAAATGAAGATATCAGTTGTACAAGGAATAAATTGGAATGGAGACAGATACAGGTTTATGAAAATGCGAGAAAAATAAATAAGTAAATAAATGTGCATATGCAAAAGGAAAACTTAAGACTGACCCGTGAGAAGTATTGAAAAAATACTGCTGTACAATGTATATTTTTGTTATGAAACAATCCACTTTTGCATAAGAAAATGATAAACAGCCATGGTAGCACTGGCTTAGAAAAAAGAAAAGTGCAAGGAGAGAAAAAGAAAGGAAAGGAGAAAGTCAGAGAGAAATAAAGATGGAGAAAAGAAGATACAGAAAGAAGTAGAATGTAATTAAAGACACTAAGAGCAAAATAATATAAAGAGTAAAAGGAAGAGCAGATCTGAAAAGGTAGTATGAGGAGAAAAGAAAGAAACTGAAAACTGAGTAAGATGCAGGGGCAAAAAGAAAAAAATAGTTAGATGAAGGTTGGAGAAATAAAGATTCAGAGAAGAGGATACAGAGAGATATAGGAGTTTATAACAATAGAAAATAAGAGTGAAGTGGTATGGAGAAGGAAAGAAAGAAATCAAGAGAGGTAGGAGGAGGAGAAAATGAAAAAGCAGAAAACTGAGAGTTGGAGGCAAATGCCAAGAAGGGAATAATTACAAGATAGTGAATGAGGAAAAGAAAAAGGGAGGAGGAGGAGGAGGAGGAGGAAGATAAAAAAATTTGGTAAAAATTTACATAATAGTCCTCTAAGCTTGGTACAAAGCTGGAAGTATGAGGCACTCAGTGAGAATCAGACTCCCTACAATGGTCTTCTATCCTACATGGCTAACCATTATCTCACTAGAGGCTCCCAATTTGGAAGAGGAAGTTATTTAAAAAAATGTTTGGTAAAAGAAAGTAAAAAAAAAAATGTCAAAATTTTATCTGAATATAGGAAAAGTATATTGAGTGGTAGCGGTGGTAAGAAGAGAATGGTATAAAGATAGGAAATGAGAGGGAGATCTAAAGGGGTAGTAATGCAAGGGAGCAGGAGGACAAAAATTAGGAAGCAAAAAAAAGTGGGAGGAAAATATAGTGAGAATAGAATAGAGAAAGTTGTAAATAAAGAGATACTCATGTTTTGATGAAGAGGAGCCAGAAATAAATAGAAAGAAGAGAGAAAAAGAGAGATAGGGAGAGATAATAATCAGAAGAAGAAAAGAAAATGATGGAATGATGAAATAAAAGAAATAAAAGTGATAGAGGAAGATAGGAGGCAGAGTAGAAGGTAAAAGAGGTGTAGAGTTGAAAATACGGAAGGAAGATTAAAAGAGTAAGAAAGAAAGAAAGACTAAAGAGAAAATCAGGATTGTTAGGTGTTACAGAGGGATTTTGAAGAGAAGAAGAGGGGTAGAATGTATAAGGGAAGATTGTCAGAGGTAGAAATGAATGAAAGAGAAAAAGGGAAGATAGAAGAGCAATTAGAGAGAGAGAGAGAGAGAGAGAGCAAGAAAGCAACAGAGTTAGGAAAAAGGGGAATGATAGCAATTTAATTGAAAATGAAAATAATTGTTCTCCATTTTCTTGGTTGTTTGCCCAAACACAATTGGCAGATGGAAACATTCAGCTATTGCAACAAGTTGTGACGAAGGCAGATGTTCGATATCAAAATTACCAAAAGATTTGTAAAACTCTTTTAAAGAGTAAAGAACAGAAAATATTCAAGGAAAATTTTATTTCCATACAAGGAAAATAGCAATATTAAAAAAGTATATAAAAAAAGATCTTTTTCTAAATAAATAAATAAATAAATCCAAAAAATGTTTCAATACAATCAACAAGTTAAATGATTTTAAAGTGACACAGATTTTTTTTCTAGTTTCCTTTCTTTTCTTTCAAATTTTTTCTATCCTTTTTGCCTTTTATTTCCCTCCCAAAATCTTTCCTTCATTCTATTCTTTTCCATTTCTAGTAATTTTTAGCATTCTAACATTTTCTACATATACCTCTCTTTCTTATTTTAATTCCTCTACTTTTATTATAGAAAGTGTGAGGTGGTGCATCAACACAAAGTTTGAAATCAGTGGACTGAGTTCAAACTCTAGTTGGGACTGGTTACATCACTTTCTTATTAATACCTCTGGTGAAGATATAAATCCAACTACCTTGAATTCTGTCTCATTACCAGTCACTATTAATTTAGTTTTATCACTGACACTCAACTCTGACAGCTGTAGAAGAGAAAATAAGTAAATGGCTAATTCCCTCTCCCATGATACATTTACTTATCTTGGTGAAGGTACCTACAATAGTGCATTGGTTAACAAACTTGTCTCACAGTAATTGTCCAAGTATTGTAACCTTGTGCCATATGAAGCTTAGCTTAGTAAATGTCTGCATGTTCTGGAAGTGACAACAGAATGGCAGTTATAGCTATTGTCAGTCTTGACAGATGAAACCATTGATTGTCTGAAAAACAGATGAAGATGATAATGAGGTTTTTGGAGTGAGGATAAAGATATTAGGGTATAAAGCTTATTTCATGTACACATTTAAATCTATGATTTCATTATGTGATTGGTGATTTGTTTTATAGCATATCAATCTTTACTGTGTCAGATAATGACGAGTAAAGTAATTTTTTTAAGCAATTATATAGTTTCAAGCAGCTAATAATCATTATAATTTGTAAAAAATTATGGCTACAAGAAACAAATCTTAAGACTAATACATTATACACATTATATGTTTTCAAGTAACAATTACTATTTAGTAATAATAATCATTTTTTTGTACATAGTTATATGATTTCAAGTATTTCAAGCTGCTATATTGTTTCAAGTAACTAATATTAATTCTTTCGTAAACAATTATAGCTTCAAGTATTAAGTCTCAATACAAATATTTACAGTTATATTACGTGAAACATTCCTATCTAATACTAATCATTTTCAAACAAATCTATTTCACAAATAGATGGGGCCTAAATACTTCTTTAAAGGAGATACAGTCAGCATATTCTAAGCCCTGCTGACAGGGGTGACTCTGTTACTCATATCCTGTCCCCACCAATATATATATATATATATATATATATATATATATATATATATTCAAGCAAGTTGCTTCAATTCATACAACTTGGAGAGCAAAATGTTTCAAAGCCATCAAGAACTTTGACAAAAACCATCTCCAACATCTCAAAGTAGAGAGGAAGAAGGCAAAAGTCCAATTGCTCATGCCAGCTACTTCATTTGATATCTCTTCGACATGCACTATCCACAGACTTACATGCAAGTCTATGGCTAGTTTGAAATGTTATGAGACACAAGCATAAGAACTGACAAGAGCTGTTTGGCCCTCATATGTCAAAACTGATAGGAGATTCCATCATATATATATATATATATATATATATATATATATATACTATCAATACTATTAAGCAATACTTTTTGTTTCACAAAATACAGAATACAGGCAATTGAAGAAATGAAACAATATCAGACTGCAGTGCCCAAAAGTGGTTTACGTGTTTTTGGGAGAATGATTAGAAATAAATACATGATCATCAGCTGTTGATTACAAAGCTTTAAAACATAATGAAGGAGAAGAACAAGCTATAAGCATTTGGAAATATAAAGAAGAGTTATGATCATCAAAAGATACCATATGTACAGTTTTATATAGACTGAAAAGATTTATTAGGTTGAGTAATAATCAATTTCTATTTTAGTATAACATAATTTATTCATGAAGTAAACAATGAATTAATTTCAATCAATGAGCCATTATTTTGAATCAGCTCTTGCTATTTATCAGGTAGCATTTGATTCTTCTTAAACTTAAAACTTAATTCCTCTTAAAACATAAAACCTCTTGAGCTCAAAACCAGTTGAAAAATTCAACTAGTTTTGAACTTAAGAAGTTTTCTATTAAAAAATTCACCAGAGAAAATTTTTTGTTATTCAGAGCATTTTGTAGAAATCACTTAGTATAAGGTCTGATGAATATGGTGGATGGGGTAGAACAGACAAGCCTAAATTCAATATTTTTTCCTGAGTGATTCTTGCTGAATATGGCCTTGTGTTATTAAGGAGAAGCACAAGGTTTCTCCTATTGACAAGCATGGGGTATTTTCTAAGAAGATTTTCATGCGCATGTTGCAACTGTTGAGAGTATAAGTCTGCAATGAGTCTCTGGCTATGGTTTAAAAATGCAAAATGAATAATACCACAGTGATCTCACTATGCACACTGCATAAATTTTCTTCTATGAAGCTCTGTCTTTAGAGTAGGCTTTGGAGATTTATCCTTGTCAATCCACTGCCTTTTGCATTGAACATTGATGTAAAAGACCTATTTTTAATCACATGTAATGATCTTCTAGAGAAATGATCATTTATCTGTTTTAAAAGAAGGCTTAAAATTATGGTTTAATGATCTTCCTTTTTCTTCTCAGTAAGTGTATGGGAAACCCAAAGGTTCACAGCCCAGTCAGTTGGGGCTGTGGAATACACCGACTGCATTGACACAGAGAGGTAAGATCCCCCAGCAACATGTGTCCAGGATATAACACTAAACAATCTGATGGTGAGGCTCTGGTAATGCTAGAGCTTAGGGAATGTGAAGTACCCCTTCATTGTCATCGCTCCTAGGACCATTCTGGGAGGTGTCCTCAGGGTGTAATGGTTAAAGCGATGGACTGTGGAATCGTAGTAAGCGAGTTCGTACTCCAGTCGCGCTATTACATTCAATTTCGGGCAAATACACTTGGGAAAGGTATGAACCCCCTTATCCTCACAGCTACTACTGTTCTTCTAGAAGAATGGCTTTGGCATTAGATAACCTATAAAGGTTGACATGCCATTAAACAAAGGAACCAAACCAAACCAAACCAGGACCATTCTGACTCAGAGTGGTAACACCTGATAGAGTCCTATCTATGAGTCAAATAGAACTGTTTGATATTTAAAATGTGCAAACCAATGACTTATGCTAAATTGAATTGTTTGAAATGAAATGTTTGATCATTTAATAATGTTTCTAAAAATGTGTTTACAAGTTATATATATTTAATATATGTCTAAAAACAGGATTTGGCATTTAATAACCAAGAGTAGTTGATATGCCATCAAAGCAAACCAAATGTCCAGGTTGTTCACTTTTCCTATTTTTTTTCACTTGGCAGTAGATTTTGGACTGGGATATATTGAGGTCAAGTGTTAATTCTCAAGTACTTTTGTGTGGATTGCATTCCACCAATTCTCTTAGACCATCTTGATCAAGGTCTGATGAGCATAATGGTCTGGGTTTCATCATTCAATGATTTATTGCTTGAATGAAACTTGGAAAACCAGTTTTGAACATGGCAGTCAGTAATGATACCTTGGCAATTAACAATACAAATTTTCTCAGCTGTTTCTGTAGCATTTTTTTTATTCTTAAACTCTCATAACAGTATATGATAAATATGTATTTTCAGTTCATCTATTTTAGGTGTGTGAAATCACAGATTAAATCATGATGCACACTCTTTCACAACTGAAATAAAAATAATTGATGAAGGCATTTCTTTCATCAGGTAATTTCTAGTTGCATTTAAAACATTTGAAAGTTTGAAATGCATTGTTATAACTTGCTTTTAAAAAACAGATATGATTCATGACCCAATTCAATACATGAGCTTACAAGAGTTTGCCAATAAACTCTATGTTGATTAAAAACAAATTACTTTCATTAAACCCTGAATAACTAATTTAAATAAGTAATTTTAAGTAATTAATGGCTAAATGATAGATATCAGATTCATTAATTGATTTTTAACAGCATACTGACCTATCTAAAATTATTTTATGGATAGAAGTTGGAAATTGCATTCATTGTATGCTCATATTAACATTTTTTTGTATAGTTATTTCTTCAGGGTTTTTTGTACACAGGCCTTTCAAATATGAATAATTTTCAAACAGATCTATTTGACCCATAGATTCTATGGATATACCACTGCAGGTCAAAGTGGACATGAGAGTAATGGTACTCCCTAGATCTCCTCACCATGAGATGCAATTTAATTTTGTACCCAGAACAATATTTTTTGGGAAGTTTTACTCCTCTGCAATGGGTATAAAATCAATATATTCTAAGCCCTGCCAACAGAGTAAAAGATATATCAGTTTACTTTCTTTAGGAAAAACTTGTGAAATATACTTTACTAATTTAACATTTTCGATCTTTGGTCAGAATCAGTCACCATTATCATCTTTAGAATTAAGATTATGGGATCAAAACAAACAAAACTATATATACAAATACAAAAACCACGTCATTCTGGTAATCTAAATCATAATGAACGAAATACAATTCTAAAGATTGTCTCTTAATCAAATATTGCATACAAGTATTGTTTTGGGGCTATATTCATCTCGACTCTTATACACTGGCATTTACCAAAATAGCTCTTATGTCAGGAGCAACATGGCTGCAAGTATAAGTACCATAAATTACAATGTACCAGTTGACCTTTTAAGCCAGAAAAAAATCTCTACAAAACTAGGAATTGACTTATGGCAAGGCTAAAAACCCAAACTTTACCATTGGTTAATCATTCTGGTAAAGATTCAAATCTTAACCTTGCCATATTGGTTAATCCCTGAGTTTTGTGGAGATTTTTTCAACCTTAAAAGGTTGACTTTTATGTGCAATTTACAATATATGGGTGAGCTTCACAGTGCCATCTCCACAGACTGTGAGTTTCAATTTAAAAAAAAAATCTATCAGTGGCTGAGAAAGGTGATAAACTTACATGGACAAGAAGGAGCTAACTTGACTGAATAAAGTAGTTAAGTTTAATTCTATAGGCTCTCTATGAAACAAATTTGCAAACCATTGCTCTATAGAAATGCACCCCACATTGACACATATTGTAATAACACTATGTGACAAAATTTATAGTTTTTCTTGTTTCCGATTATTATTCCCGAATTGCTTATGCTTAAAGTAAATAGAAAAGAGTTATTTTTTCTTCAAACTTTACTTTTGTAATGTCGGTAAAGAAATTTTCAAAACATGATGGGAGACTATATTGACGGGGGGGCTGATACATGAAAGTGATTTACATTACTGTCAGAAATTTCAAAAAACTTCTCATTTTTATACCTTTTTGTATAGCTCTAGTATAAATAGATGAAAATTTTGATTCATTTTTTTTTTATTCAGACTTTATGTAAATGAAAATGAGTAAATTTTCCTGTTTTTACATAAAAAATAGGTTAATTTCTAAATTTCATTATACAAAGCACAAAAGCAAAGTTTGAAGAGAATAAGGGTTATTTTCTATACTTTTAGAAATATAAGCAATTAAGAGATAAGGCATGCTATCCGGGAAGAAAATTTCATGTTGTATAGAGTAATCAGCTTAAATTTCCATCATTTTTCGATTCTTTTAAAATTTTTGTCACTCCTTTTTTCAATTTCTTTCTTTTTTTCAAGCCACACTGTCAACATTTTTTTTATTGCTCTTTCTTTTTCCAGTTTATTGTCTTTTTCAATATCCATGCTGAATACAATCCTTTCTCTCTAACTCAATTTTGTCTTTATTTCTTTTTTCTTTCATTCAAAAAAAAACAACACTTTCCTGGTTGTTTCTAAAAAGCATTCCCACAATTCCTCAATTCTTACACATCCCCTCAATCCAATTGGTGCATTTGAAACCTAAAGCAAAAGGCAGCTGCTTATTTTCAAAGAAGTCACTAAACTCCAATACATAACAACATATGGTATTGACTCAGAGATTTATTTCTGTAGGCTGTGTGTGAGGGGAAGCATTTTGTTGGGGGTGGTTTCACTACCAACCCCCAGCATCTGCCATTCACATTTTTAATAAATAGATAAATATGAATAAAAATTGAATTTAGTTTTGAATTTAAAAGATTGTTATTGGTAGAAATTAGTAAATTTTGTTGTATATTGAGCCTGAGAGCAACACAAGTGCATTTCTGGAAGAAGTACTTCTAAACAGATGTAATTGTATATATATATATATATATATATATATATATATATATATATATATATATATATATATAAGGAGGCGTACCTGGTCCATGATTAGTCTAAAAAGAATTTAGAAACACCAGTGAATGAGATAGGTGGGGGAAAGAGAGGAGTAAGCTAAGAGGTAAAAATGTTTCCTTATTTGTAGTTGAAAGATTTCACCTGTTAATTCAAATGAAAAGTATTCTTTTATTTTATGAATTGATTTTTTTCTTTTTTATTTTACATTTAAAATGATATATAAAAATGTTATCCTATTTTGAAAAATTCTCATGGTTAATTTTTTGGGGGAGTCTCTTATGAATTTTAATTTTTTACAATTAGTGGTCAGTTATAGAACAATTTTTTAGTTTATAATTTTCAAAAGAGCAGAAAAAGTTTTAATCAAAATTATTATTTTTACTCTAAAAATTCAATGATAAAAGAATCTAAAAATTCACATATTATAATATTCTTTAATTCTAAGATTTTTTTGCTTACATTTAAAATATTATTCTAAAAAATGTAACCCTAAACTTGTAATTGGTTTGTAACATTATCATCATTTTATTTTTATTCTTTAAAAAATATGATAAAAATTTAAATTCAGTTCTTAATTGCCTGTTGTGTTGCTGTGATTAAAATGTATTTGTTTTATTTATTTTCTTTTTCCTCCTCTAAAAAAGTTACAATAAAAAGAAGCTAAGAATTAAAAATATGTCCTTATATTTAAACAGAAAATTTTCCATATTAATTTAGATGAAAAGTATTTATTTATTCTCTAAATAGTTTTTTTCTATTTTAAAAGTTCAAGAGTTTCACTGATTAAAAATTAATGTATTTTGTTTTAATATGAAAAGTATATGTTTAAAACTTAATTTTTTGAGTTATCAATAAACTATCTTTTTGTTAAATATTTGTTTTTATTTTTCCTCTAAGAATGTAACATTATAGATAGGGTCAATAAAAAGAAGCTAGTAATTAAAAATGTAAAAGTTTTGTTTTACAATTTCTTTTTTTGCTTACATTTAAAATAGTATTTTAAAAAAGGTATCCCCTTGGTTTGAAACATTTTCATGATTTTTTTGTTCTCCAAAAGTTAAACTTTTTTTTACAATTACATAAGTATAATTTTTGAAAAAGCATTAAATTCAAATTTTCCCAATGGAATCTATGTGATATTTAAACATGGTGAGTTTTAATAAGAAATGAATTGTTGGATATGCTTTTTTGTACTTCTTTAAGAAAAACTTTGAAGAGTTCCACAAATTGATTGATTTTTGATATTGAATTATATTGTTTAATCAGTAAAAATCAAAAACTAAATTTTATATCTTTCCTTATTATAAACTTAAAGCATGTATGTGATTTTAATGCTCAATAATATCTCTTTTCTGAATTATAAGTTGACATGTATATACCAAAACAGATGCAACACCTTTATGTATTTAGATATTCATATACAATACATAGTTTATACATGCGTACATACCTACATATAGTTAATATATATAGTAAGTAAGTAAAGTTGGCGACCTGAAGGCTCTCTTTTCAATAACTACCACACGGAGGTGTACGGGAGGGCGCTACTCCTTCCCCAGGATTGCTTCACTTTACCCTTGATATGTACCTAATAATGCAGAGTATTAAGCAAGCAGGTATTAAGTACCATTTTATTCTTTAAGTCTTTGGTATGACGCAACCTGGGACTGAACCCTGGTTTCCCTGGCCATTGGCGAACACTCTACCCACAAGGCCAATGAGCCAAATGTATATATAGGTTTAGTTTGGTTTGGTTTGGTTATTATATCTAATGGCATATCAACTCTTGTGGGTTATTAAATGCCAAATCTTGTTTGTATATGTATACATATGATTTGTAAGCAAATAGTTTGTAGAAAACTTTATTTTTAAACAAGTTAGTTTGCACACAAATAGTTTCAAATATTTCTAACATTAATAATTCTATCTAGATTTAATCATTTGTTTACTTAGTCAAATAGTTTCAAGTATTGCTATTAAACACTAATAATTCCACTCAACATTCATCATTTGTTTGCATACAGTTTGAATAGTTTCAAATACAGCAATTTTGGAGCAACTGATTCTCAGTCACTGCCTTCTAGCTGCTTAAAGATAAAATAGGATGGAGTATTTGTTTGCCACAAGAGCAATATGAAGACTATATCAAGACAATCATATAGGTGCCAAGACTGTAAAGAAAACCCTATTTTAGCCAATGCACTTTCGACCATTTCACTGGTCATCTTTGAGCATTGTATCAGATTGTTTGTTGCAATGAGTTTTATATTTATTTGGAGTGTATTTTTTTTTTTATAAATTATAGATGGGATTGATCCATTCTGTTAGGATGGGTGGTTAGTTATTGAATATGTTTAATATGTTTATACTTGTGGTGAATGCTATATTATTTATTGTAGGTTTTTAATAAAAAAATCTACTATAAATAGTTTATAGTTATTGGTTTTTAATTAAAAAAAAAGTTACTATAAATAATTCATAGTAATTGCTTCAAGGATTTGTAAACAGTTTTTATTATTTTTATACATGATTTTTGTATTGTTAATTAGGATCTTTCTTATATCTTGGAATTTGAGTTTGTCAGTGTCAAGTTATGCTACAATGTTTATCCTTTTTTTTGCCAACTTGACCCAGACATAAGATTGGTGAGAAGACTTGAACGTCTTCACTTGAAGATTTTAAAAAAGAAACAATCCATGGTATTCAACCAAACCTGTTCAGATAATACATATAGTTATAATACACGTAGTTAAAAATTTCTATTAACTAAATCTTTCTTACCATGACTTGTTAGTCAAAAATACTTAGAATTTATAGATCTACAAGCATTATAAACTTTAGACAATTCTTGTATAATTACTTCATTCTTGTGCTAAGATGCAAAATTTGACAAATGTGAAGCTTTTCCAGAAGTTTTAGATTTAATTAATCATTTTAATAAAGGGTGATTACATACACTCTCTCTTTTGCCTTCTCTTAGTTGAATTTGACTTTGTTATCTGGCCATATAATTTAAATTGCTATCAGTGAATTAACAATTCATTATTCAGTATCAGTACACTAACTTTAAAGGTACTTGTTTCAGAAAGCTTATCATTGTAAGAAGTAGATTTGGTAAACCGAGTTCAAATCCTGAACAAGGTTGTTGGCATTTCACATGGCACTAATACTCTTGAGAAAGATATGAATTAAATTATTCTCCTCCAAGCTATGGATAAATAGTAGGGTAGACTGGGGTCTTTAACTTTGGTATGGCAAGTGGTCTCAGAGAACAAAGAATTCAAACCAGTTGTAGACCTGGAGGAGGATGGGCTCCAATAGGTTATTCCTGCTCAAGACATTCTACCTGAGTAATACCCCCATGACCAAACCAGCTTACGGGGCCAGTGATATGATGACACTGACTTTGCATATGAATTTCACAGAAAATCCAATCCTTGTTGATTATCTTGATATGTCATCGAGTCAATTGATTCAAATTAACAGAGAGATTATTTACATTAGCTAGAAAGCCATTAATACATCAGAGAATTACCTTAAGAGGCTGCATTCCCATGATGGCATGGAAAACCAGCATACAAAACTTGCTAACACTGAAAATGTCTTTGATTATTAGCTTCACAGATTGGGTTTTCTACAAGTACTTTTACCAGGATTAAAAAGATGTTACAACAGCTTAAATAAAAGTTGTCAAGAAGATGGTTGTATCATTTTTTGAAACATCCTCCTTATATTACATACATCTCCATCATCAAGGTTCACTGAAAGCATGAATTTCCTTAAATCTCTCACCTTCAACCCCAATTGACTATTGCTCTTGGTAGGTCCTCTAGACGGCATCCACTGTCCACACAGAGCTGGTTAATGTCATTTTTTGCTGGTAAGCTTACACTGGTGTGTCTGTGTGTTAGAGTCCATTTGAGAATGTCACTTATTTGTATTTATTTCCACTGTAGTGCCAAGTATGTCTTACTCATCTTGGATAATTTATGAGATGGGGAGTAAGTAGCCATACAGCAGCTGTTTCGGTTTGATTTCCTTGTTTAGTGCCATATCAACCTTCATGGGTTGTATAATGCTAAAACTATCCATCTACAAGAAATGCAGTTGGGAGGATAAGGGGGTTCATACCTTTTAAAAGGGTATTAGTCCAAAATAGAATGTAATGGTGCAACTGGAGTTTGAACTCACTTACTTCAAGGCTGCAGTCCAGCACTTTACTCATTACACTATGGGGACATCCCCACTCCACTGCTGCAGGTTTGTAACATGCTGCTTTGAAGATTTGTTCAAAACAGCATGCAGCACGTTGTGTAGTTCCCATCTAACTTTTCTCCAAGCATTCTGTTAAAGTCCAAGTGGTGCAACCATACAATAGTACTGACATGGTTACTGCTGGGAAGAATCCTGATTTTATTCTATGGATTTTTATACGGTTGTTAACCTGTCAATAGCAGTCCATGCCTTACCAATGCTTATGTTGACATTACTTTCAGTTGATGAGATACTGGGAAAAAAAGAAGCTGTGAAGCAAACAAAGCCTTCATCAGATGATGATACTGGGGTCAGGCATGGTTTCAAGGACAAAGCATCATTACTACTAAACAAGAGCACCCCAGCAGTATCTAACCAGACATTGTTGGGGTTCTGTCATATTGTGGGAATGTCAGATCAAGATGTAGCCTTTTTGTATAATCCTTTGTTGTATTCACAACTTTCTGAGCAATGAAGTGTTAATTCAATGAAGTCAGATTGGAATTAACTGACTAGATGACATGGCATCCAGTCAGCTAATTATATATATGTACCATAAATAATTATAACACACACACACACACACACACACATATATATATACACATATATAATTATAATGTATATATATATATATATATATATATATATATATATATATGTCTGCGTAATATGCATACATATATATATGTATGTGTATGTAATGAAATCAGTGGCAAAGAATATTATTTCAAACTCATTGAAAGTTTGATAAAATGTACATCTGGAATGAATCATAAAACAAATTTGAATATGTATATTTCAAATAACATTAAAATGGAAAATTTTTGGCATAATTTGACACATTCTTGAAACATTTGTGTAAGAGGGGGAAGAAGATTTTTAATAACTAAATGAAAATGATAACGATACAAAATGTTATTTATTTTTTGTTATTATTATTATTGTTATAGATTTTTATCCTTTTTATTTGTTGAAAATTAAAACAACTGATTGTAGAGAATTCAAATAGCAAATTAACAATAAACATGAGAAAGAAAGTCACAAAAAAGAGAAAAAATATTTAAAGACTTTATGATGCCACATTCTTCAGAGGAATTGTAAAATATTTCCAGAATTTTAATTTTCACATTCAATGGTATTGTTTTATTTTTTTGCTTTATCTTTTAAATTGAAAAAAAAAATTGAAGTGAGGTGTGCTTCTCAAACTAGCAGGGTTGAGATGGATTTGTCAAAATTTAAATCAGATGATTTTCATGGATATATATCATCTAAACTTTAAAAAGATTTTATTTAGAAAACTTCCCAAAAGGTGTGTTGGCCATTGTTTGGCATAGTTTCTTCTGATTTTCCCTGAGGATATTTCATTAATTCCAATTGTAATTAAGAATTTCAAATGAAAAATAGAAAGACCACTCCAAAGTCTAAAAAGTGAGAACATGAAATATGCTCACGTAAGAATATAAAAACTCATGCGTTTTCAAAAGAAGTATTTGATAAAATATACATATTGTAAATGGAATTATACAAATGTATTGCTGTTTAGCAATAACTACTAGAGTCAAATTCATGATTTTATCATTGAAATAATCAAAGAGACTAGTATTATTTATTTGCTTATGCTGATTCTCTCGGAAATTACTTATTTCATGTACACATTTAAAGACTCCTCTATATTATTAACATTATCATACTAGACAACCCATGAAACTATTGGGTCCCTGTTGTAATAGCAGACCACGATTATAATGATGGTTTTTATTTAGGGAATGGTGAAAGATTATAACAAATAAATCATACTTATCTCTGTCATGTCAAGAATTTCACTGATTAAAAATGACAATTAGTGTATACACAGTTCCACCAAATTATCATCAAACTGCACAGTTGATGGAATTATT
Organism: Sepioteuthis lessoniana; assembly: GCA_963585895.1. NCBI lineage: Eukaryota > Metazoa > Mollusca > Cephalopoda > Myopsida > Loliginidae > Sepioteuthis > Sepioteuthis lessoniana. Next base: position 17,878 of record CAUZXS010004962.1, read on the forward strand.
TATCCTCTAAATTAGAGCATTTTAAGAGCATTACTCTATGGCCACCAACTTTATATATATATATATACAAACGCATGCACACTTATGTACACACACATATATATAAATATATATATGTGTGTGTGTGTTGAACATATTCACAGAGTGGTCATCAGTAGGTTTTCAGATGGGACTTGATGCTGATTTTTGTGTGTAAGGGCCAGGTACAGTGTTGGCACAAGACTGATAGTGGGGGTTGAGGTAGCTTAGCTTTCTTGTAGTGTTCCTCACTTCTGCCTACAATGACAACTGTTCTTTGCCTTTGAAAGAGCTGAATACCCTCAAAGATGATGGGTCTCCACAGCACACACTTTACTGCTACTGTTTCTCAAGTCTTTTAGTTTATGCCAATGACTCTTAGTGTGTTTCTGATCTGGTCCATATAAGAGTTTTTGGTGGCCCTAATCTCACACACACACACACGCATATATATATGCACACCTGAAAGGAATATTATGTATTCTGTAATATACTGAATATTGCTGAACAAAAAAGAGTAAATCAATTTCTAAGTGTAGATATATTAACAAATTTCTTTTGTGTCACTTACCAAATAATTGACTTCAAAATATATGTCACAAATAATCCTATGTATTTTAAACTGTTTACATCACAGCAATAAATAAATAATAACTTAATGAAAAAAAATCTATGTATGTATCTTTGTTATGTGCATACACATCATACCTCATTACAAAATCCTCATACCTTAGAATATAGCTACTTATTCATCTATATCTGTTTGATGATTGTGTGCTTCACTTGAAACTCTGACTAACAGACTTAAGAACATAATTTTGATATTTCAGGTTTTAGACCCAGTCTTTTATGGAACATTTCTTATGTGCATCTTATCTACTTTTATTATATATTTCATAGTATTGAATTAATTATAAAATACTTATATATACTCTTTACTCATGGAAACAAACCCTTATGATGGCTTATGAAAGGTCTAAAGCAATTGGGACAATTTTGGTAAATTCATCAACCAATTCCAACCTAAAACCAAGTCACTTATCAGGAAACTTGAAAGGATCTTAAAAAATTATATAGACAAAATGTATCTTTATTATTAATCCAACATTCTTAAATGAAGGACTGCTGCCCAACTACACACATATATAGAAATATAGAGATATATAAAGATCACTCGCAATACTATTAAGATGTTCTTCTTTTGTCCAGTGTTATTATGGTGAATACAGACATTTTAAGGTTTATTTCAAGCTGAAGTTCTCCTCAGAATTTGGGAAAGAGAAGAAATTAACAATATCTGAGCAGCCTCCCTAAACTAGCTTGAGTATTTCAAGCTTTGTGATGTGTCCTTTGTTGAATGATATCAAGAATTGAATGACTATCAAGAGCTAATCATGATGCTTGAATATACAAGTTAGAGGAGAACCTGGCCATGAGCACATAAAAACCAAAAATTACCATATGCAGAGGATTATGCAAGCTTAAAACACACAAGAGCTCTGTAGATATTTTTCATGAAATTAAGTTTAATTAAAAACAAAGATACTTTTGATATACCGAGTGTTTCTAAAAAAAATCCCAATCTATGTGTGCTAACTAAATGAGAAATTGAAGGAGAGAAAAGTATAACAACAGCATTGCCAGACTTGTTAAGAATGACAATTTTAAGCAAATAACATGATTTCAAAAGTAACATTGCTGTAAGCAAATAAGTATCCGACTATTTTTTCTCCATAAATGCAAATGTGCAACCAGCATGCAGAGGGTGTTAATAATTTTAGAATAAAAAATGTAAAAATGATTCTTAAATATAAGTTGCTTACCACTTACACTATCCAGCTCCAATTGCTGTATTCAACTTGGTTGTACACACATTTTTGTTTAAAAAATACGTTTTTTATAAAATGTTAAAGTAAGGCAAACCATTTTTAGTCCTCTTTGATGCTTGCCTTGTGACTTATATTATCTGAGATCAATTGTAATCATTTTAGTTGCATCTAATTAGTCTGAACAAAATCATACCAGTGCAGTCTAAATGCAATATCATTTTTAAGTGTAATAAACTTACATATGATTCTGAAAGACAGGCTCTATTTATTCAGAATACATGCATGCAGACATCTTCATTTGAATATGCAAAACCAAACCAGATTAAAATAAACAAGACATGCCAAATAAACAGTTCATCATAAAGTCTCTTTCAATGCTGTCAATTTTTCTAACAATGGTAAAAGTGACAGATACTTTCTTCTTTCTTTTTCTTTTAGTGCATCTATGAAGCTTAGTATGCATTTTAATGTAATTAAACAAAGTTTAAGTGACTTGAATTTGGCAAACTTTCACATTACTAAGTGCCATTTTTTTGGCTTATGTTATTTGACTTACAAAAAGTATTTTTAAAAAATGAGTTTATATGCAATCTTATTCAAAATACATTATGCATTACTTGTATCTCTTTTATTATAGAATAATACTTTATTTTCATGACATAATGGGATACCTTCAGTGGACTGCAGAAAATTTCAGTTGTGCATCAAGAGGTATTTAGTGTCTTTAACTTTGAGAACAGTTGTTGATATACAAGAAATTGTATTGATAATTACTCCTCTTCTTTATGTTGTTAATGTTTTGGAGGATCTGTTCATCAGCCTTCATTCATTCTTTTGCTTTCTGAACAATTTCTAGGAGGAGGAATTTATATGCAAACTATGAATATGATTTGTGGGAAGAAATTTGACACTTTTGAATCCTTCCATGAAAACTTCAATACCCTCATCTTTTCCTGGTTTTGATAATGTCTTTATTCTTCTTTTTGATATACATGGATGATGAAAAGTTCTCAGTGTAATCAAGAAGGGAATGATATTATTATTTTATTTCTATTGTGGCTACAACTACAACCACTAAATAAGAAAAGAAGAAAAACAGTTCAATCTATTTTTTTTTAATCTTAGAATATTTTTTAAAGCTGTTCTTTAGCTTTTTTCTTGCAGTTCTTGATAAAACATTGGGTTTTATGAAATGACAAATCAGTCTTGTGGCTGAGATTATTCCTAGTTGTCTAAAAGGTCTTGAATTCAGGTAAGAGTCAGCATTTTAAATGCTGATTTTCAAAGCAGATAAGCCAGCTTTACTTGGAAAGACAGATAAAATACAATTTTCTAACACTATTTTTTCCGGAATTGTAATATTATAAGCAATTCTGACTTATCATCTCACTTTTAAGTCCTTTATGCAGCCTCCAGTGTCTACACAGGGTTGTTGATTGTAAGTTTTAACTGGTTGTGTAGCAGTCCTTAGAAAAGGTCACTTATTAGTTTGCCATTACATCACCATATCTTGTTCATTTAACTTGAATATTTTATAAGATGGGAGGTAAGTGGCTGTACAAACGCTGTTTTTTAGGGTGCTGCTTTTGTTTAAAACAGCACACACACCATTTCATTTTATCTGAGAGATAGGAGGTAAGTAGTCATACATCTGCAGTTTTGTTTGGTATTGCTTCCAGGATTTGTTCAAAACAGCATGTAGCAACTTGTATAGTTTCTATCAAGCTTTTTCTCAAGGCATTTTGTTAAAGTCTGAGTAGAGCAACTATACAGTAGTATTGGCTCAGCTATAGCGAAGAAGAATTGCCATTTCATTTTAGGAGAGATTTCAGATTTCTATACAATTGTTAACTTGTAAATAGCAGTCTAAGCCTTACCAATGCATATATGTTGACATTACTTTTGGCTGATAAGATATTGCAACCAGGAAATACCACAAACATATTAGCTTTTCATATTAACAGGCTGCAATGATATTTTCTTTCTTTAATTTGACTGAATCAACAGTGGGTCACAATTATATATACTGTGTCTTTCTTTGTTTTTCCCAAATAAAAACTAAAAGGAAAAAAAAAATGGACCAAAAAAATCAATATTCATTTTTTTTCTAGGTAACCCATTTTATTTCCATTGAAAGGCAGTCCATGATGATATGGATGCTTCTATTTTGGAAGGAATATAAGAATTCTTATTAGAATTTCATAGTAATAACCATTATGTCAAGAATGCAACAAAAAATAAAATCAATGTATATGCAAATATGGACTGGAAATTGCATTATTCTCTAAGTTAAAACATTTCATGTCTACTGTTCAAATAAAAACCTCATCATCATTTGTCATTTTTACTGGGTTATGTTGGTTGTTGTTTAAGTTTTATGGCATATCAACTTTTGTAGGTTATTTAATGGCAAATCCATTTTTATACAAATAATCAGTTCTATTTCAAACAATTCAGTCAAGCATGAGTACACAGTTTAATTGTCAAAAACATTTCTATTTCAAGCTATTCAGTTTAGTCAAACAGCTCTATTTCAAACAATTCAGATTAGATATTGAAACAGTTTTATTTCAAGTAATTCAGTTTAGCATCAGTATGCAGTTTAGTTCTAGTTGACCCATAGATAAGGCCCTATCAGATGCTACGATTCAGGGCCAGAGTAAATGGCAGTGAAGGGGTACTCCACATTCCTCAGAGCTCTAGCATTACTGGAACCTCACCATCAGATTGTTTTGTGTCATATCAGGATACTCATTGGGGAAGTCTTATCCCTCGG